>LS056646.1:0-11940 GCA_900241095.1 Acartia tonsa
GTGTCGGACTGATTATGACGTAACAAAAAAAATTAGCCAATGAGAGGACATTATTGACCAATGGTAAAATTCAAAGTGGCCTCCCATTGGCTAATTTTTTTTGTTACGTCATAATCAGTCCGACACTAATACTGGGTTCTTATAGAAGCTTCGCCATTAACCGTGTGTCATCGTAAACCAGGCAAAAAAGACTAAGCCTCAGCTACCTCCAGCCGCAGCCATCCTCACAAAGCGGCCGGTAGCTGTATATAGCCTTTATGATGCTCATTAAAAAAGCTTAGACAAAACTGAAGTAATTGTTGCCACAAATTGCTTTGATTTTAGAATGCTGGACGGCTTGGAGGAAGACAAAGCTAATCTAAGCCGCAGCCACCCTCAGCAACAGCCACATTGTATATAGGAATCATTGGTGAAATTCACGGCTCTCACAATTATTCAGCTGGTATTTTTAGCTGCTGTGCCGGTCGCTTATTTTCAAATTATATAGTAGCTAAAAACTAACATGTCCTACAAATAATCTGTAATAGCCCCTTTCGTGTCAACGCCCCTTAAGGGGCGATTCGTCATATTTAAAAAATGGCCTTTGATAGGTTATTTTAGGTTAGGTTAGGTTATATTGGTTTAGGTGATTGACCCACAGGTTTAGGCAATTGGCCCCGCAGGGTTAGAGCTCCCAACAAGGGCTAGAAATAGGAGAAAATATACTGTAAAAAAAACCAAAGAATCATCCCTTAAGGGGCGTTGCCACGAAAGGGACTATACCCAAATATTATATACTATCTTTGATCTTGATCTTGAAATGTAATGGTAGAGTAGCTTCACTCCTCATTTAAAATCAGAATTATAGAGAATGAAAGTTATTATTAAAATATCTGTTGTTCACAAAACAGATTTTTAATTTCATCACGTAGAAGGCCAATTAATTTCAGTAACAATAAGAATAATTATGTTCCAAAGTAGCGCAGCAATGACAACAGATGAATTAATTTTGTCCAACAGTATTAAAGCTGTTTATAACTATAAGCTAAACATTATGGCACACGTTAAGAGGTAGAAAATAGTAGAGAAAGAAATAAAATATAGAAAGATAAAACAGGAAAGTATTTTGAAATTACTAGTTATTTATCGCATCGTATGTTAAAGACAGCTTTCTGTGGATATTAAAATGAAAAATTATAAGAGAAAAAGCAGTTTTGTTAGCCCCAAGAAGTAGAGGGTCCGAGGTTATAAAACTGATATTAATTTTATTTTATACATGATTTTTCAGTATGGATTTGAACCGGTTTTGACCCAGTGCAGCGGATATAAATCTGTTTCGAAGCCATACTGAAAAAGTTTATCCTCCTACTCTTAAACTATTAGACAACAATGAAATTGAAATTTTTCAATTCTATATGTTTTTTATTTCCTGAACTATTTATCAAATTGTTTTGAAAAATTATTAATGATGCTTTTAGTAGCAAAGCTAATATAATATTAAAGCAATGTCCATATATCTGTCAAAAAACATAAATATATTTTAACATTCATACAAACATAATTGTTTTAGCAGTGGCTTTTCTCTCTTTACGTCTCTTGTGTTAAAAAAATTGTGTTTTTTTTATTTCTATCTTAGGGGGTCTGTATCTGAAACGATAGAAAAATAGCATTAAACCATCCATAGACGTAAATTTTAAAAATAGATAGCCTAAAACCACTTTGGTACTTATGTGAAGCTATCCTAAAATTGTTCAATGGCTAGGCATCTCGGGGCTAAAAATACTGGTTTTAATCTTATAGTTGCACATTTTATATCCGCGGAAAGCTGTTTATAATACGATGCGATAAATAACTAATGTATTTATTATCAATCTATCGTCTATTTATGCATGTATATCTTTCTATTCATCTATTAATACCTGTCAAAAAAAACCAACGTAAATAGGTAGTTAAATTGTCATTGGACTGGCGATATTATATCAGCCATGACCATTTTTATAAAAAGCTATACAGTCGACATAAAACCATAAAAATTATTACAATGTCAATCATTAGTCCTCCTCTATAAAAAAATAATTTATCTGTATATTTTTTCCATCTATCTATCTATCCATTTATCTACCTATCTATCCATCTAAGCATCCATATATCATTGTGTTATCTGCTGTAAACCGTGTAAAATCTCAGATATATAAGTCAAAGCTAATGTTTCAACCAATTATGTAAATTTGAGAAAATCTTTTTTTCTCTAAAATTTTGGGTGGTCACAAAACTAACTTTACTTTTAAATATAAAATTACATTAAACTATTAATGTAAATTAAAGAGACGCTGCTGCTATACATTAAAAGCTTTTCGTCTGTAGGTCTTATTCTTAATAATTCTATTGCTTAGTATTAATATTTGTCTTTTTTTTATTTTTGAGAAAGATAGAGAGGCAAACTCATATTTTCTATTATATTTTTCAGCTTGAAATTTATATTCCAACATAGCTCCGCATTCGATTAATTCTCGCTGAATTAAAACCTGTTCTAACCCCCACTAACAATACATGCCTCAAATCGTATTATAGACAGTTGTCAAGTAAATAAAATGTAAGCTCATGATAAAACCCTGCTTTGTTGGCCCCTAAATCATTGTCAACGGACAACCATCTATAATACTATAAAAATAATGCAAATTTTTCTTTCCTTAAAATGTATTATTTGAAATTTAGTAAATTTACACTGTGATCGCCAAAAATTTCTTCTGTGGATGGACACGACTTTTAAACATTTAAACATTAAATAATGGCCAAAGACGGGGTCAGGTAGTCTTGGAATAGTCCCTGAATTCCCCCTTATTTTAAATCTCCTTGGTAGCTTTAAAAACATAGGAGCTTTTAAACCTTACGACACCATCCCAATAAAAGAATCAAATAAGTTTTTTTATGATGAAAAAAGGAGATAATAAATAGTCATTTTTATACAATTTCTTGTATAGGCTATCTTAGAAGAATGTAAGGTTTTCATTTTTGTCTCTTTAGATCTCTATAACCCAAAACCGATTGAATTCTCCTTTAACGTCCGATAGATCCCATTATGTTTCAAAAGTTATTTAATTTCTAAATTCAAGTTGCCGCTCTTAGAATTTAGAGCCCCTAGATGTTAGGATAGAACCACTATAGTATTGTAAAAAGTAGAACTGGGCTGATATGAATATTTGATAAATGTTATATTGGGTCAAAGTTCTTCCAGACTTTGTTCTTTGTTATCATTTTTCAGAAAATTTACCCCCAGCCGTTAAAAAATGGTGATTATATGAATGTAGAGAAAATTATCATGGATAATTTATATAGGGTTTCTCCTTCATGAAAAGGAATTTTAAGCTAAAAGATTTTGCACGTATCTTATTTGCACTATATGAATATCTACATTCAGATTGAACTAATAGTTATTTATCTCTTCGTATTATAGACAGCTTTCCGTAGATATTAAAATTAAAAATTATATTACTAAAACCAGTTTTGTCAGCCCCGATGGCAAATATAGTTTTAAATTGAGATCTGAAGAGAGCAAACATGCTCGAAATAATTTGTAATGTCTGAATAAATATGTAAAATTCATATTTTGTTTGTGAGTCAACCTCTTATAAATTTTATGTCATTTTTCTGTTTTCATTCGTCATTGCTACTTATTGGTATATTGTCCTTTTTCATGATCTAGAAATATATACACCCTGCCTCTATAACTGACACCTCATTTTTAAATTAAATCTCACCAACGCCTAGATATTTTCACACCATGGAAATGTTATAAAACTGGACACAACACGACAGAAACTTTTTTTGACCATCTTTTTAGATTTTAATATTTTTTGTTGAGTTATTTCTCCTTCTCTTTTATTTTATATTTTTTTTACTTTTTTGTTTAGGGGGGGTTATTTTTTTTTCTAGGGGCGATTTCTCTTGGGATGGTGATGGTACCCTTCCCCAAAATAGTTATAAACCTTCCCGGGACCTATGAGAAGCTACCCTGTTAAGGAGAGCCCGATCGGTTCAGCGATTAGCGAGATCCTTCGGTACACACAAACATACTCTTACTTTACTATAAGGATTATTATTCCCTGTAAATATATCCTTCTAGTATTGGTTATTCAAAAATAATTAAAGCTTTAAACGATTATTGCAGTAAAACAGCTATATGTAAATGTTATGTTTGAACTTTGTTGTAAACAATATTATTATTATCACATCCCCAATTATTTTACACAAAATTACCCCTCTGTAGATTATAATTAGTGGTTGAAACATTTGGAATGTCAACTAAATGAACCAACCAATCAAATTCAATAAAAGTCTCCATGGTTGTAAAGCCAACAAATAATTAAACATTAATATAAAACTTTGGGGACTAGTATAATAAACAGCCCAATGTCCCCTCCCTCCCTAAGTAAAATGTATGAAAGTACATCTACCACATAGTGTGAAACATTTCAAAGTTCTTGTAAATCCTGATGACATAATTTGTGTTTTTATGGGTGCTTATTAACAATTCCTGCCAAACATTATTGTGTAATTGTAATGCTCACTACAATTTAACGGAATGCCAACTACACAACCTTTGGCTTCAAAGGCACACATTATTAAACAAGGATGACAAAAACCATATGTTTCAAATTGTACTTTGATAATAATAAGGTGTGATACTACGAAGAGTTTAAGGCAAATTATCAGGGATTTGATTCATTAAATTTATTACATTTGAAATTGTTGGAAATTGAGTGGCATACTGTTGGCATTCAACTTGTTTCGTGCTGTAACTAAAGGAAAATTGGTAATAAGTAGGGTAAAAAAGGAAGTGGGTTGTGGAGAAATTTTCACTTTGAATTGTTTGTCAGAATCCCGGTCCCTTGTCCCTGCAAATTATGAAGTAGCCTCACCGTTTCAAGTAAAAACTTGATAACTGGCATAATTTATGCAAATGTATTTGCAACAGAAGGGTAAAGCAAACTAACTTTGAAAATGAACAATTATGAAGTAGCTGCACCGAAAATTCTAGTAAAAACCAGGTATCTGGCGTGATGTATGTAAATGTAGAGGGGTGTAATTTAGCAAAGAGTTATAACCTTATGATTTTAGCAGAGAGTGATAAGCATCTACATACATATACACATTATAAGGCCCATACATATTACTTTCAGCGTATCTACTCTTCAATTTACTTTGAAGAGAGTGGAAAAAGGTTAATGTTATCTTTCTTCCCTTTAGAGTTTAAAGGTCTCCAAAAGCAGGGGATAATTTGTTGTCAATTTAGCTTCCTAGCATGAACCTCGTTTATTGGTAAGTTAATCCAGTAGAATGGGAGGGTATGGGGGAAAGAGGATGGATAATAATTGTGAGATAACAAGCAACAGTATATTAATTGATATGGAAAATATAACTTCTTGGCAGGTACTATCAAATAACCAATTTATCAGTTAGATGGTTTATATTACAACATGAAAGTATAATTTTTTAAATCCAAAAAAGTTAAAACTATGTCCACCGATTGACTGCTTCAACTAATCCTAGTTACAACGTATCTATGCTGCTAAAAATTTCATTAATTGAGCTTAGCCACTAAGATTTGAATTTTGTCATCCTTGTTTATGTGCGAACATGTCTATTATCATTATTATTATTCGCATATACGGAACCCGCGAAAATTAAGACATTTATGCAAATAGCCAGATTTAGTGTTCATGCAATTTATACAATGTCATATAATAGCTAAACTTTGATTTAATACAAAAAAATATCAAAAAAAAGTATAGAGCATGTTGCAGAAGTTTATTGCCTTCTGTGTGTGTGTCACCCGATGGATCTTAATCCCCTAAAACCTTATCCTAAAGTACCCAGAAGACGACATTTGTGTTGGATGTTGCACGCGGCATTCTATTAAGAACCAAGGGAAGCTCGTGGCGCCATGCCTCTTTTGTTTATACTTTACTCGGTGTGAATGTATTGAGAATGAAAAATGGTTATTTGATGAAAGAATGGCCCACCGTAGTTTAAATTTCACATCTATGATCTCCCTGTTTGATGACAGCAAAACTGATTTCATACTAATAAACCTATAGTATTCGTAATTTGCCTTTCTGTCTCATAGGGAGTAGATGTATTTGACTGTTGTCAAAGATCTTGGTGCTGGATTTACCCAGCTACCTCGACAGAGCATCAGCATCAACGGACTGCCCACCTTTGATTCTATAACCTCACAACCTATTTCTGTCTGGGCCTGTTTACGGGCCTAGGTATTTCCATTACTTTTAGAATCATGCGACAAACATAGCAGCCGTAGGTATCTTTAGTCTCTATTATAGCGCGATGTTGTACACTCTCAAAAACCAAAACCCCCAAATAGCAAGTAGGCACGCAAATATGATATCATTGCAAAAGTTTTTAAGGCTGATATGCGATAATGACTGTAGTATAAAAATATCTTGTAATATATTTGCAAAGAATGATAAAGTGCGCTGGTTTTATGGACACTATATACGACCGGTGTTAACAGATTTTACGGGAAAACAGGGATAGATTATTGGAGAATAAATTTATCTTCTATTCATCTAAAAAATAATACTCCTTTTGATCGGTCTAGTTGAAAAAAATATTCCACTGTTGCCAGAACTTGTTTTACAAATTACAATTCAAGTTTGTTGTCAGTAATTTAAAAAATGAAAACGAAATCATGACTGTTTCTTCTTGGGAGAAATTGCGGAAAAAATGTAATTTGATCATTTTTACTGATTATTGTCTAAAACTCTGAACTTATTAAAGATAAAAGGTGTTTGAGTCCCCAAAGCTTGGAGTAAAATTGCCACATCTAGATATTTAGAGTTTAGAGGTTGGGGAAGGAAAGGGACATAGATTATTTTGGCTAAGCACGTTATTAGATATAAATGTTCTGAAGGTGCCAATAGAAGCACAATGAACTAAAAAAAGCTGAAGATTCTTACACTAATCTATGTATTCCTGGGTTATCTTAAGAAAATTATCACTTAAATGTCTAGAAGATTTTTTGGAGATAAGTAATTTTCTTGATATGTTGATCATGTTTTAATATTCTTTGGTTCCCTCAAACATTATATCTAAAAATATTTGATTTTTGTCGAAGTGTATTCATTGAATTATTATATTTTTCTCAGTTGTAATTAAAATTTTGAAGAGCTACTAGTTAAAGTATTTATTTTGCTATGTATTATTGGGATTTTATGATAGATAACAGAAAGAAAATTTAGTTATTTTAAATGAATATAATTAAAAGATGATTTTTACTTGTGTTAAATTATGCTAAATTATTGAAATTATTGGTTTTCAAATTAACCAATAAATAGGAATAAAATCTATAAATAATTAGAATATTAACCAAATTGGAAGATAAGAGAGAGAGAGAGAAAGAGAGAGAGAGGGGAAAAGAAAGAAATAAGGAAAAATTGAAAATAAAAAGCGAGATTTTGACAATTAAGCAAACTATGATAATAGTATAGCACAAAAATAATACTGATAGACTTATGGAATTTTCGAGTTGATTTACTAATAATGAGAAAAGTAGTTAGTGTTGAACTTAACAAGGATGACAACATCCATAAGTAGCGAAGCAAAACAAAACCACAGAATGGAAAGACGGACAAAGTAAGTTGTAGATCAGTTGTTCATTATTATTACAAAGAAAAGAAATAGAGAAAATACGCAAAAACTTAAAGTAAATCACGAAACCTTTAACGATTGAATGAGGTTTATGTCTTTTAAAGCATGACAGACAGAGAGACAAAACAATGTAAAGACTAGCTGCACATATATCTTTATTTGGCAGCCAAGAAAATTAAATTTCCCCCATGGAGTTACGGACGGCCGAACAGACAAAGAGAATTATAGAATAGCTTTCCAAAGTCTTTCAGGGCATGACTTACAAACTGTTTGCCCCTTGATAAAAGTAATCTTTTTTTAGATCTTAAATAGCAGCCCAGTAAATATTCTTTCCCCAAATCATATTACGGTCAAACATAGTAAGCTATAGAAGAGCCTTGCTAATAATTTATTTTAGAAAAATAAAGAATTAAACGAAAGATAAAATGATATCGTAAATTGATTATACATAAGATTAGATGCCTGTTGTCCAATAGTTTTAAAGTAATTTGGCAGCCAACAGAACATCAGAAACATTTTATACGTAGCTGTGATTTAATAGAAATAAGAATTTCTACGATTATCCCCCAAAAAAGATTATATTTCAGGAGGTATAAAATTAAGTGTGAAATGAAGGGGGTGTGGGAGCGGTGTATGATAGATACCATTTAACTGATAATATTATCTACATCCTGCACGCCCATAATTTCATATAAAGATTACAAAAAGTTGAAAAGAAGTAAGTTAGATTATTGGAAAGAGATAAAATTTGTCTATCGTTCTGTGAGACAATCTGTATTCTGTAAAAGCAACGTATCGATTTAACATCTAAGTTTCCCCCTTATAAATTCTATTATACAGTAAAATAAGTATATTTGGGACAATCATTTTGCAACCATAGTTTAAATTAATGAAATCCTTCTGAGCTAATGTCTATCTTTCTCCTTAAGATTCCGATTCATTTTTTTTATCTTTTTAAAATTTTTATTTTAGAAACTTAATCATAACCCATATTTTGTTTCTGCGCTTATAAATTGTCTAAATTTTACTAGTATACTTGGATTCAGTGGCCAGTTGTAAGGGGGTCTATTTGAGTGTCTACACCCCCCTTAGAATTGAAATTAGAAAGGCCTCTATCCCCCTTTTCCACTCCCTAATGGTTTAACCCCCCTGGTGAATCATTGTGCACGAGAATAACTGGGACAAATTAATCTTACTGTATTTTATTTCAGAGAGAGAGAGATAGGGGACAATAGGCTTTTTATTACAAGAGTCCCAAAAGTTTAATAATAACGTTTTCTTATTCGTTGGCTTGACAACTTTGGGGATTTTATATAATTTTTTATTGGTTGTTCCTTTCAACCTTTCAACTACTAATCTCAATCTACAGAATGATTAATTTTGTGTATCATCATTGGGGATGTTCATCAATTTATCGGCCATTGTCTTATCCCTTCAGATCCCTGATTTTATTTACTTCAGATTACAAGGACAATTCGCTCATTTTCAATTTACAATCTATAGTATAATGATCATTTAAAAAGGTGTTTATACATAAAAAGCTAATTTATCTAAAAGAGCTTACAGTTGTGCTTAAGTTGATTAAATACTAATCTAAAGTTTTCTAGTATTGCAGCTACTTTATAAATGTAATATGTCCATTGCCAGTATTACAGACCTGTATGCATATTTCTATCAAAAGAATTCAAAAGTGCTTTTATAGGATTCCCTCCCCCCCCAAAAAAAAAAAAAAATTCTCAGTTCACTTTTTTGAAACCTATTATTCATGATTTTTTATAAAGGCCATCTTTGAATGCAATTATTTCTTATGGACATTATACACTATTTAGCTAATTTTGATTATTGTAATATTCACTGTATTGTATAAAACCATACATATAAACCTTGTATAGCTGGTATTGTTATGCCTTTGGGTTATAATAAAATGAAAAGTATTTGGTAAAAATTTGTTTGCTATGTTCAGCGACACTGGACAAATGTCTAAATAATTAATTTGCTTGGGATTTTAAGATACTTTTTGATAAGCAACTTTAAACAAAAGAAATTAACAAACATACTAACATTAAGGTTTTTTTCTTTTATGACTGAAAACCTTTAGTTGAAATGAAATATCAACAATAATATTACTACAAGAACCTTATATAAACCATATTATGCTATTATGACTTACCTATATAATACAAATAATAAAAATTATCAGAGTTCGCACACAATTGATTTATTACTTGGATATTGCATCAGATTATACGGTGAAACTTGTAGCTGGCTAAAATAATGATCCCCCATCCACCCCATTTATCACATCCCTTCCCCTCCTACTGAATGAACCAACGGACCAATCATTGATATCCATGTTAGCAACCTAAATTGAAGACAATTTTCCCCTGTTATAATATAAGTAATACTCATTATTCTGAAGCTAGAAAAGTGGCTCCACAGATTATGACGTCATACGATAGAATAACCAATGAGAGGCCAGCATAAATTTTACGATTAGTGTATACTGGCCCCTCATTGGCTATTCTATCGTATGACGTCATAATCTGTGGAGCCACTTTTTCTTGCTTCACAATTCTCATAATTTGACCTAAACCCCTGGCTGTTGTTAAGGTCAAAACCCTTGCAGCGGTCTAACTTATCTGTTAATTAACCTGAATCTACTTTTATTTTTTTGTTTCAGAATAATCAATAATCATCCTTGCAAAGTTTTCATCTAAATGGAAGAAATTTCAGCCAGTTGTAAAAAAAATTGAGTTTTATTTCTCTGCAATTAGGTTCTGTGCGTCACAATGACCTAACTTTGACGGTTAGCTGTTTTTAATCAATTGTATACTAAAGAATAATTATTTATCTCATCAGGTAAAATGCAGTATATGTATATCATAGTGAAATGAAAAATTATAGAATCAACGTCTGTTTTGTTGACCCCGAAAGGCAGATGGCCCAGGCCAATAAAACAGGGATTAATTGCATGATTTAATTTTTATTTTTCGTAGAAAATTGTCTTTGAAGATTTTGATGGCTTAGGACTGGTTCTAATCCAGCGGAAATGAATCTGATTCAAATCAATTTATTATCTGATTTATAAAGCTTTAATTTCATGGATGTTGTCATCCTTGTTAACATTTGTTCATTGCTTTTTAGATATAAAGGTGAGTGATTTATACTTGCAAGTATAAAAAAGTTAATATGTACTTAAACAGTATCTTGTCCTTTTTTAGACTTATGCATTTATATTCTACTAATTTAGTTCTGACAATAACAGGTGTTAATGTTCCTTCGTCCTACCGTTTCAGAGCTTCGCTTTTATGGATGTTTTCATCCTTGTTTTATATCAAATTCATAACACTGAAATAGTTTAAGTAAGACAGCAAAAATTTAAGATAAATCACTTAAAACTTGATGTTTTAAGTAAAAGTTGCCAATTTTAAAACCATTTTCTCCAAAAGTTCTGTTTCTCAATTTTTATAATAATTTTTCTTCTTCAAAAATCATTATATGTTTATACAATACGGACAAAATAAAATATTAGCAATGTTGGTCAAATATTTGGTGTTTGTAAAAGACTTTTCGATGTTTGAAGTTTGAAAAGGACAAGAACAATTAAGCTAGTTGATAGATTTTCTAGATTCTACCTGAAATGTATAATCAACAGTTTTGTTTGTACACCAATCATTATCCCCCTCCATCCCCAATCTCCTTCAACTTTTCTTTCCAATTTGTATCATCATTTATCTCAACTAATCTTCACCCAATCAGAGATAAATTTTCTCAAAATAAAAATAACAATTATATATCTTATGATGTATTTATGTGATCTGATCTTGTGGCTGACATAGCATCAACAACCCCTTAATCTTTAGATGTTATGTGTGTCGATGTTATCCTATTAATTTGGTCATTGTTGAAATAATATGGCCAATTGTTCAGATTAAAATATCTCTAGTTTTTAATTTGATTCTCTAACCCCTTCTTTTCAGAACTGTAAATAAGATGCAAATTACATAACAAACTAATACCTGTTCAGACAAATGAAGACATTGAATATTAGTGAAAATGACATATTCGTTTGAAAGTTCATTACATTTTTAAAATATGTCCTTAACAAAACAAGGATGACAACATCCATAAAAGCGAAGCACTGAAACGGTAGGACAAACGGACATTAACACTTGTATAGTGTTAGAACTTAATTATCATAATATAAATTTATAAAAGTCAAAGCAAAATTGTAAGTAAATTTGTTGTAAAACTGCTTGATACAGGATAATTTTTATGGACATACTTACATTT
>LS056647.1:0-11939 GCA_900241095.1 Acartia tonsa
AACAAATCGTTAATAACAAAAAATAATAATGAATAAAAAATAAATGTTATTTCTGTATAATATATTTCTTATCATTAAACTTGTAACTGTATAGTAATAGTGTGTATTCATTGCAGCGTAAAATAAAATTTAAGGAAGACTAAAATTAACCATGAAGCTATGAAAAAATTTGTTTTCAACCCTGGCCTTGGTAAGATTATGGCCCGCAGGGTTAATCAGAATAGCCGCAACTAGGTAGTTTAGTGAGGAATGGGTCATTGGACTGTTCTGCCATGCGTTGGCTTAAAGCTTTGACGGTACAAGACAAACCTGTCGGATATTTCGGTAAGAGGATTTACAATATCGCCACAAACAAAAAAACAATTTAGATTTTACCATCCCGAAATAACAAAAAATAACTTGGGCGTCCTTTGTGTCCAAACTTTCCCACCACTAATTTTGGTCTGTATATGGGGGGTATTTTGTTTTTAATTGTAAGGGGAAGGTAGCATTATCCCATCCCTTCATTTACCCAAGGTATTTTGAAAATTAGAATATTAACAATTTTTTAATGAGTTTCTACAATGTAAGACATAAGTTTTCTTGTGGGCTTGAAATATATAATTTAGTATTTTAAAAATTTCGCCGTGAAAAGTGAACAACCAAATCGTAACAAAATGTTCATATGAATTGCTCAGTAGAGCATTAATTCTTGTTTAGTTTACATATAATGTTATCAAAATAATTAAATTCTTATTAGTTAAATGAATATAGTAACAGTGCAGCTTTTAATGTAGTTAATATTTTGTTTCATTTGTGAAGTAACACATCCATTAGAAAATGCCCAAAACTATTGCTCATTTCAGATGTTATCCGTTTAATTTTAATAAAATGGACCCGGACACAATTTGTAAGTCTACCCAAGATGTTATACAGTTTATAGAGGCAACTCTAAAGAAAGCACAAGACACATTTCAGGTTTATTAAATCTTAATGAGGGAAATAGTATAGTTTAATTTAGTAATACAAAATCAATAGAAGCAAAGCTAAAAAATCAGATAATTAGACCTACGAACTTCGGCAATTCTAGAGTAAAAATGCATTTAATATCAGTAGAAGAAAAAATTTCATACAAATCTATCTCGAAATTACTTAAATACAGGATGCTTCTTAATCACTTTTTGTTAATGCTTATAAAGTTGCTTTGTGTTCTGAGTTTTGTTATGTGTTGTGTATATGTTACAGGAGAAATCATCATGGCCAGGCCAAGAGTGAGAAGTGTCACTTTTTAAATAACTTCTTTAATTAAGGTAAATCCAGAAGGATGGATTGAAAGTGAAATCTCCCAACAGCTAGGTCCAAATATTGGTAACTATGCAAGATTCTACTCTACACTTGGTGTCAACGGTCAGGAGGAACTGCAGCAATTATTCAAGGACAACTTTAAGAACAAAGCAGGTATGATATTGTCACATAGTTTTGAACAGCATAGTCATTGAAACTAATTTTATTGTATGTTAAATGAATTTTTCTTATAATTTGATGGAGGGAGGGGATACTGCACTGTAAATTACATTGGTACCAAAGATTATAACCACGTTGCCTTATTAGTTGGTTCAACAACTACAGACACCATTATAGTTTTATGGTTTGTTGTTTCTTAAATTGGTAGTGTCTAAGCATACAATTTTAATCTACAGAAAGCGTAATTTTGTTTTTCATAATTTGGAATGTACATCAATTTATCAACTATGTCCTTTCCCTAAGCATCTATTAGTAATGCTGGATATCAAGTTTAAATTTTTAGTCCAGGAAGTTTACGAGGAGCTTTTGGAGGCAGAAGATGAGTGGAACAAGTTCCTTGCTTCCGCAGATCAAACTCTAATTACTGGACAACAATCCAGTCCAATCTCTGAAGGAGGGTTTATTAGTCAGGAAGTCCAACTCTTCACACCAAGGTATATTAAGTTATTAAGCTACTCTTATCTATAGGAAACAATGCACGGTTTGGCGGCCCGGATGGGCTTCAGTGTGTCATAATTCCCAAAGGTTACTTTATATAATTGAAACTTTGTTTTAGTGAAGAAAAGTTAAGCTTAAGTGAATTATTTACAAACCCTGGAGACCAGTATGTCCACTTCATCCTGCTCCGCCATTTTGCCTGACTACCGTGACGCGACCACGTGGCCAGAGTTGAGGAACAGCTGCATATGTTCTCCACAGCTGGCTGCAAGGTCGTCGTTGTCTCCTTTGGAACTTCACAGGTATAGATTCTTTTGCTTTTCATATCGTTTGACCTATGTTTTGGTTGACTTTATATGCCTAATCAGCATGACTGATGATTACTTATAAAAGGGGACTTCGCTGCGGTTGTTGAAAAAAGACCGATTGCCGCAAATTGTTTAATATAGTTCGGTTATAACATGATGTAAATAGCATTAATCAACTAGCGCTACAGAGCCATGCTCATTTAATTTATATGCAAAATCGCATTAAATGTTGTTTAAGAACCTTTTCACGGGTTAATTAAATTTAAATGCTTCAGGTAGGAAATCCCACCAATTTAAAATTCTACTAACGTTAACTGAAACAAATCAAATAGTAGATTGGCTTCTTCCGTTTTAATTCCAACACAATTATTGGATAAAATACAAGGTTAGGTAAACAAAACATATCTAAAAAAAGCGCAGCAACATTAAGAACACGATTTAGAAAATTTTATTGAATGCGTCTATTAGATTGCTGCGAATATGAGTTGTAATTAATTAACTTTTAAAAACTGACTTTCTCTTCATAAACCTATGCTACGAAAATTGGACTAGGTTTTAACTTAGTCCATATTTTAGGGAGCCCAGAACTGGTTGGAACAAACCAAAACTGGACTGCATCTGTACCTGGATCCGACCAGAGTTTTGTATTCCAAGTTTGGCCTGGCGCGGAGTGTTATGAAGGTCTGGAACATGAAGACTATTCACTATTATGCCTCACAAAAAGCTCAGGTATTATAAATCATGAATAGTTTCTTGGCCAAGATTCTAAACTATTGTTGCAAGAAAAAAAATTCAAATAAAATTGCATTTATTTCCCCTAATACATAATTGCAGGGAAGACAGTTACCAACAGCTTTGGCGGGAGTGGAAGACGATCCTCTTCAAATGGGCGGAGATTTTACCATCAATAGAAACCTGGAACTTGTTATGTCGTATGCTTGTAAAACTCCCAGTGATAGACCCTCAGTCCAACACATTTTGTCTAAATTATAAGTTTTTCAATACAATGATATTCTGACAAACAATTCTAAAGGAACATTTCCCCACAACTTCCTTCCCATTCTTTCCCACCACTCTTCAGTTACATAAAAACCAAAATATACTTCCTCATACTTTAAAAGGTTTCGTGATTTTTTTGTAGAATTGATTATTAAAATAGTTACTACCCATACCTGCATATTAATACTTTCCACTCTTAAATCATTCTGAAACATTATTAGCCTAATATTATCTCAGCAACTTATGAAAAGAAATGATCTCGTTTTATATTTTTACGAGAATTTCTATAATTAAGGTCAGTCCTTTCTTACTTAACGAATGGCTCTTATTGTTGATTTATGCATGTTAGAATTGTCCTATTGATTTCAAACTTTGCATGGTCATTCCTGTAGTAACTTGTTAAGTATAATTTAGATTAGACTTCTCCTTCATATTCTGCTTATTCAGTTCTGTCATTCTACAAGTTCGTTTGTACTATCGTTCTATAGATTCGTTTTAATGGATGTTGTCATCCTTGTTTATTTGTATTATATGTGTTGTATAAGAATTGTTAAAGATTATGATAAATACGTCTTAAACTTAACAGAATTCGTATTCTGATGAAAAACTTAACAACAATTTTTGTACAATATACTGAAATATATATTTGTAAAGTATATCATTCTAGTTTTAAAAACAAATGTGGACGGTTTGTGTTACAATTAAGTGAGATCACAGAGATTTTGCAATAAATACATTAGTGTAAAAGAAGCTTATAAATAATAGTGCATTGCATAATATAGTAAGTTGTATTAATTTCATGTTTACAAATTCACAAGACAAAATATAGATGTCCTACGCGGTTCCGAATCCAGTAATGAACAAAAACCAATTCTGAGACGTGACAAACAAATTAATGTTTTTAAGAAAATGACATACAATAAATACACATTAATAAAAGTTGCTCACAAATTTAAAAAATAAATTCTTGTGCATGTGCTTTTTTCAGGTACATTGGTTTACAAAGTAAAAAACATATAAAAAGATAATAAAAGCCTGAACGATTTCATAATTTTACAATGGCAAGAATTAATTTGCATGAAAAGATTGCTATATAACGTTATCAGGAATAAGGTATAACCAACAAGTTAAATAAATCTAAAATAATATTTGGGGGGCAGATGTAAAGGTCTTCAATTCTACTATGTGTTGACCCCCTACAACAGCTGAAAAACACGTATAAGTTTCGTGATTTCCCCCAGAATTAATTCCGTTGTTGGTATAAACTGTAACGTTATTATGCTAATAACTAAATAACTTAGTTGTAAGCAAATGCAATGCCATATGTTTTCTTTAAGCGTTTGATTATTAGTCAAGGATTTGAATAAAGTATGTTAAAAGTTCAAATCTCAGCCTCAATGACAGATAAATCAATCTCCTCCCCCCCCCTCAAAAAAAAAATTAAAACAAAATATTCAATTAGGGATAAACTTTACCTAGTGTCAAAGCTTTTCCATTAATATTTCTGACCATAATTTTTGTAACAAGGGATGTAAATTAATTTATCTTTCATTATCTCAGTCCATAAGAACCCAGACTTGGCCTAGTTATTTCCAAGCAGGTTTCTTTGGAGTTCTTTTCTGTGCTACAACAGGAATAACTTTCTTCATCATCTTCTCCGGACTTTTGTCTACTCTATTATTATTCACATTTAGTAATCCTTCATCTTGAGAAGTTTTTGATATTGGTTTATATTTATTCTTGTCCAAATAGTTATTTTCTTTTTTTGGTTTGCTATGTTGACTAGAAAATAATGTGTCTTGATATGGAGAACTTTCTTGTAGTTTTCTAAGAACTTGTCGACCTTTTGTCACGGCTGGTAAACTTTTCTGCTTCTCTAATCTAGAAACAAAAATTGATTGTTGACAAATACTATTTTTAAAAATTCGAATCCGCAAATATTTAGATTAAAATGGTTTCTGAACCAGAAAATTACATAGGTAGGTACATGATGAATACATGATTTTAAAGTATGGCTTATAACCTGTTCTAATCCAGTGGATATTAATCGGTTTCGAAGCCATACTGGAAAAATTATCTAACCTGTTTCTTGTGACTGTAGTGATTTTCTTTTCATCTGGCGAAGTAGCTGGGCGGTTCATCTAAAAAATACGGTCTTACATTAATTGACATAAGAATATTAGGAATTTTTGACGTCTATTTAGGTTGCTGATATAGTCCTCAGATATTGGTCAATGCGTTCCTCCGTGACATGGGAGTGATTGGGTAAAGTTAGAAGAGTTAAGGATAACGCTATATTAGCCAGCTGGAAAAACATATTATCAGGGTATGCGAGAATCTCTTAAAATATCAATGTATTTTATATCCATCCTTACATTTCAACATAACATTAACCAGGTAGCTTAAAGAATAATACAATAAATGATAAATTAATTTCCCCACTCCCAATAACCATCAACAAAATCACTTTTCTGTTGATTAAGATTTAGTGTTTATAAACTTTGGAAACCAGATTATTTATTTTAGTGTACAATGCCCAAGCATGCCCATGAATTTTGTAAGTAAAAAAGACATTACCTTTCTTTTCTTGGCTTCCCTATCCAGGGCAAGTATGGCCATTCGTTCATGTATACTAAGCTTGAAGAATATTGTATGAAATGATGCACAGGCAGATTCTAGCTGGACTATCAGCCTGCTATGGAGCTCCAGGTCTTCGGCACTATGCTTACCATTCACTCCTAGAAATTAATAATTAAAGCTATTTCTAGATTATGACAAATTAAAATGGACGAATAAGTTAAGGATTAACTTAAGACTTTTCGCTCCTCAGTATATTTATAATTTAAAAGTTTTATCAGAAATAAAAGCCACTTAAAGCAAGATTTTTTTTATGAGAATGCTAACTTATAAAACAAAAAAGCCATATATTTCTTAATGAGGAAATGTGACGAGTAAAGTAAGGTTGTTTACAGAAAAACTAATACTTACAACTTAAAGAGCCATTATGCCAACAAAAATAATGTATTACAAAATGAAAATACCTGAATCAAGATGAAGTTTAACTGCACAGGCGACAGTATCCTTTATAGTTCTTTTCAATGATTGAACCTTTTCTGTTGCCATAAGTCTTCGCACAAGAAATCCTCTCGCCAGTGCGGTCAGTTTCGTCCAAGCCTTTTCAAACTTGGGTTCTAGAGCCATTCTTGGAGTCTCCATTACATTTCTTGTCTCAACAACTTTGTCATCAAACCTTTCCCTAATTTCCCTCTTTATAATGGGTTGGTTGTCATCAAGCAGCTTTGTCTTTTCAGGAAAAGGAGCAATATTTTCTTTGTCAAAAGACTGAAGATTAGGAAATTGCCCAATTATTTGTTCAACAAGCTCCTTTTGTTTTCTTTCAAATTCCATTCTTAGGTGAACTCTCTCTTCTTCTTGCCTTTTCAGTAAAGCTTTTAAATCCCGAACATAATCATCAGCAAGATTTTGGACCCTCTCCTCTAAATTTTCGGCTGTTAAATGATGTTGTTTGGTTGATGGTATAATTTTTGTGGTTGGGATAGATTGACGATTCTTGACGGAAAATGAATCTATTGTGGTTTCTGTAATTTCACTATCATCAATATCAACACTGTCAAGATTAATAGTTGGATTAAATTCTTCTTTATTTTGTGTTTTTGACTTTGAGATTTCATCGTCTGTTGTAGAAAATGTTGTAGAATGATTATCGTCAATATCATGTGATAATGTAAGAGATTCAATATTATAATTAGGATAGGTAACTTCTTTGGAAATAATTGTGGCATTTTCATGCGATATTCTATGAGGTAGATTTCTCGTGAATTCATTTAATTCTGAATACAAAGCTTTAGTGATCAAATCCTCTGACAGGTACGAATCATTCTTTATGTCAGCTGTTGATATATTTTCAGACTTATTAATTTTAAGAGATTCTATTTCTAAATGATGTCTATCTGAATGGGACATGTCAAGATCATCAGTTCCAAACTTGATAAGATGTGCTTGCAGTAATGGAGATGGTTTGTCAAGTGTATAAGATCCTGTTCTACGTAGAGGAAAATCTCTTGGAGAAGTAGAGTTGCTGTTGTCTGTATCTGTGTTGCTTATGTCTTGTTCTGAAGAGTGTGGTCGTTCAACAACTGTATTCACACTTAGGTTACTGTCATACCTTAATAATACATATTATAAAGAGTACATTTAGTTTAACTTATGCAGTAAAACGTGATTAACACAATTAAAAAGAATCGTTGAACAAAAAAATGATTTTAAGTTCTTCTTGGTGTTTGTGTCAGTTTAGTGATAAGGTTTAATTGGATACGGGGTATCCACGCAAGAAAGAGGATTAAGGGGAGCGCAGGTATAGGCCCTGCCCCTTTTTTATTTCGAAAATAAAGGAGGTTGTTACTGTGCTTGCTATGCACTTTATGGAAAAGCATAAAAATATTAGGCAAATAAGATTTGAATTTACCTTAAAACAGGGGTGTCGTCTTCAGAGTCGGAGTAAGCAGAAGCCTTATAATCATAAGACTCAGGAACATCAGTACGGTATCTTCCTGGCGTACTACATGTAGGGACAGAATTTGAATCTTCCGACAACAGACTTTGGTCTAGTAAAGCTGGTGTGCTTGTCCCGGATAAAGTAACAGGCGGTACAACTGTTCTTGGTGTACTTAGAGTTGACATTGATGGCACCCCTGTTCGTGGGGAGTTTACTGTTGGCATGTCAGGTTCATGAGTATGTTGAAAGCTTGAAGCTGGCTCATCTGATTTGTGTGTACTTAATATTGACATAGCCTTTAGCTCTGTTTTAAGTATACTTGCAGATGACACTTCTGTGTCATCTTTCAACTCTGGCACCCGAGTTTGTTTATCAACAATAGTTAAAGATGGCACCTCTTTTCTTACTGAGCTAACCTCGGACACTGAAGAAACTTCTGATCTAGGAGTGGTAAGGCTAGTTGTCTGCCGTTTAATCTGCATCCGTTTTCTGATTTCACTAAAAGATCTCGGCTCCATATCAGAATCTGATCTGATTGATAAGGATATATCCGAGTCGGCAGAATCGTAAGCATTGTCATTATTGCCTATGGTTCGTTTTTCTTTAAGCACAATTAGATTATCTTTTAGCATGGCCTCTTCTTTCCATAGGTTGCTCTGGGCTCTTGCAGTGGTAGTGGTAGAAGGTTTGGAAGCATTGTCATTGGACGATTTTCTTTCTTTATCAGCAGAAGAATTTTTATTATCCACAGAAAAATTTTGAGTGGCCTCTAGCTGGTGGATTCTATTTAGGATATCTCTATCGCTCTTGCCATCAAGGAGCATTTTTACAAGTTCATCCATGCTTACAAAATTTGAGGGCAACTAAAAATAAATTCTTATTTTCACATACTATTTTGTTCCTTTTTGTTGGTCAGTATCACTTCATTTTAATTCTGAAATTATTATCCATTAATACACTACTCTATATGTTTCTATTTTAGATAAGCATTTCAATCAATTTTTAAAATATACATTTTCTATCAGAGTCAGATACATGGCAATTAAAAAAAGTTTACCTAAAACTTACTAATTAAAAAAAATATTTTAATATTGTATTTTTTATTGAATATCTATTATTTATTACACTGCACAAATAAAGATTAATTTTCGTAATTAGCTCTCTTAAAAGTAAAAGATATACCCTAAATGTTTTTTTTTTTACTTGTCACCAGTAAATGACTCCAAAAGTAAAAGGCATAACAGTTTTTTTCTTGTCTTATTTCTGGTACAATAAATTGAATTTCTCGTTTTACTAATAGCACATTTGATAATCAAAACATGTATGATTTAACAATAAAATGATTGAATGACTTAGTTAACATGAAAATTTATTTCTAAATAGACTATTCATAGCATAAACATATCTAAATATTTTTCTTAAAACTAATATCATTTAGGAGTATTTTTATAAATTCTTTTGATTGCCTTTTTAACAAAAAGAGAAGGAAAAGAAAATAGCAGATAATTAGGTGTTACCCTCTCCAACCTCCCTTCCAAAACTGCAAGATTATACAGGTAGAATTAAATACACAGAAATAGGAGTGGAAAGATTAATCAATCAACCATTGTCTTATCCCTGCATCCCTAATTACAACGGTAAAAACTAAAAACATCGTACATACAAAATTTTCCAAAGGTGAAATATATGAATGAGATTTTCGCTACTCTGTTTATTATCATCCTTGTACATCCTTACAATTAAAATATATAAATGCCCAAAGATCAATCAAGAAGATAATCAACTATCAAAATAGAACCCGTCCATAAATCAAAACAATACGATGAAAAACATATAATAAAAGGGGTTTCGTAAGAAATATTGCCTATTATAAATCATCCAAAAGATAATTTTAATAATGATATCAATATAAAAATCAACACCCGATAACAAAATTATAAAGCTCTTTTAACACTGACACATAAGATAATATTTCAATCTGGCCCCGACTTTAAATCAATCCTCTAAATGAATTAATATTGTCTTACATTTTAGCAGTTTAAAACTTTTACAAGAAGTTAAATATATCATTTTAACCTTATTTTGATTTGTGTTTCCTTCATGTATAGGATTAATTTAGAGGTAGGAACGCAGACTCAACAATTTTTAATATTATTTTAACACCCTTGTTACAAATTTACAAACAGTAATACCAGAGAGGGATGGGACATTGGACTGTAAATTACAATGTTACCAGTTTTATCACCCCGTTATCTTATCCTTGTAGCAAAACTTAGGGTACTTTGAATGAATTATGATTGATTGGTTTCAAACCAGTAGTGTAAAAATCTTTCAACTAATAATTTTAATCTACACAAGGGATAATTTAGTTTAACACCATTTTGGATGTAAAATTTATCGTCCAATGTCATATCCCTTAATATACCTGACTAATAAAGAAAAATATGTATTTATAAGTATTTGGAAAACGCACTAATTTCTCTATTGAAGAGAACTACTACTGAATGTGTTATTAGCGAAGTTATTGTGTAAAAAATTGTATTATTAGCTTAGCAAAGCGAATACACATGGGCCCACATTTACAACAAAAAAATGAAAATATTATTACCTTTTTTTTCATTTTGTCAGGGGTGTATTCTGTATGATTACCCTGCTAAAAATGGGGGAGGGGGGGGGGGGTTAAAAGATGGTAGGAAAGGGGAAAAATGCAAAAATAAACAGCCCTGAAGACATTTTTCCATTTCCATTTCTTCCCCTCCATGCGGGAAAAATCGAGAAAAATATGTGTAAGGGAGGAAAAATGATAGATAAAATGAAGAGTAGGTAGGTACCGAAAACAGTTTCCATATTTTATCTTTCTTTGGGGAAAAAACTAGAGGGGGGGGGGGAAGAAATAATTTGCAGCAGATGAAAAAAAAAATCTTGTGCAGATTATACCCCCCTGCATTTGTACGAAACAAAGATGACAACATTCAATACAGCGACTAAGTTCAATAATTTTTTTCCAAAAATCGATCAATCATTTAAGAAACAAAACGAAGGACAATTACACCTTCATTTAAAACAACTTTTTTAATTCCCCTTATTTTTTTTCCGTAACTGAGGTGTTTTTTTTTTTCAATCGCAAACCCTTTAATAAGTTGGGGGAAATAATATATAATTACACCCCTTTATTTGATTATAAAAGACTAGATTTAATACATCAACAATTAAAAACGATAGCATACTAGAAGGACTACAAAGTTATTGCGCGATTATAAAAAAGTTACTACAATATTACTAAGATACTACAAAATACAAATGCTAAAGTCTATAAAGTATAGGTATAAAAATAATTAGTAAAAGCTTTTGTGAAGTTTAAAATTTTTCTAACTTTATACCTACATAATTTTAAAATTTTAAGAAATCCATTTTATTTTTTAAATTTGGATGTCCAAATTTGTCGACTTTGCGTGATCACTTGAAATTGTAGAAGATATCTATTTATGGAAGATCCTATGTTTCAAAATAAGTCGGCAAATTCTTTTACCCTAGCTGCCAAAATCACCACTCAAAGTCATTAGCTAAAATGAAACTTTCAAGGACCGTAAAAAATTGGTATTTTTGATTCAAGACGGAAAACAATTTTTTTTTGTTGTTTCATAGTTTTCAGGTTGCTATATATATAAATTACGCAAAGTCTACAAATGAAGACTTCCATTTTAAAAATTTACATCCCAAGATTGTCTATGAGTATTTTTAGATATTTGTTTGTTAGAAATTTTATGTTAAATATTATCTTTAAAATGCTTTGTATCTATCTATCATTACACAACCATTAAATGTGCTTGGAACATTAAAATTTGTATAAACTATAAAAATTTAATATGTCTATATTAAGAAACTAGGTACATTATGGCATAGTAACTGAATTTTTAAAGATAAAAATAACTAAAGGGATAGTTTCACGAAGTGCATTTTTAAAAAAATAGTGAACTGTAAGTTTTTTCTATTTTAAATAACGTAGTAGTGCATAATATAAAGTTATTGATTAAAATTAAGAGATTTTACCAGGGATTTTCCTTAAAAAATGAGTTTTTTATTTTCAACTTCGTTGCGTGTTATATATGGCAAAAACTTTTTTGTCATAAATACAACTTTAGATAGCATTTACTAGTTAATAGAACTTTAAACTT
>LS056648.1:0-11939 GCA_900241095.1 Acartia tonsa
AATTTTTTTTTTTTTTTTTGGGGGGGGGTAATCACCCCTTTAACCCCCCCCCCCTTGGACGTCTATGTGAGGGTCAATTGATATTTTCCCGGGATAATCATTCACAAATTTTATTCAATTTGAAATATAAAAAAATCATTATTTTAGAGGGGTTTGAATAACATGATGTATAATAAATCAGGGTTTTGCATAAATCATAGATTTCTTGTTTATTTACCCTACAGGTCAAACATTCATAATACAAGGATTACAACATCCATAACGGCGTTACCATTCTGGAATTTTAAGGGATAAGACAATAAATTTATATTAGTCAATTTTTAAAAGTTTAGTTTGAACTAACCAATCAGGATGACAAGTTTTTCTAAGCGGATAAATAAGAGAATATGTTTTTAAATCTTTGGGTACCAGAGCTGGATCTTTAAATCATTTTAGTGGTGAACCAGATCGGGGTGCGCTAAATTTCAGCAAATCACAGCGCGGCATTTTAAAAATGCCATTAAATCACCATTAAAATTATTTAAAGATCCAGCTCAGTATAACAATTTTGGATCTACTGCATTTCTCGGTAAAATATTGCTGGTAACGAATATTGCCAAAAATCTATGAATTTTAAAGGCTGCTATCTGCCAAACGGATGAACGTACAGATCATGCCCGCACACCGTTTTAAGCGTCATAAAAAGGCCTAATAATAATCTGGAATAGCCATAAATCAATAATGCATAATTATATCGCAGTGCAGAAAAATGCGCGAAATAGACATATTTTACTTCAGTGAAGCTTTCCCTATGCATCACTGGATCTTGGTTATTCCAGATTATTTGTAGACCTTCTTATGCCGTTTAAAATGGTGTGCGGGTATGATCTGTACGTTCAGCCGTTTGGCAGCTAGCAGCCTTTAAAATTCATAGATTTTTGGAAATATTGCTTACCAGCAATATTTTACCGTGAACTACAGTAGATACAGATATTCTATTTATAAACTTTGGGTATAATTTGCAGTCTAATGTCTCCTTCCTTCCGAGATAGAAACCTTGTTTAGATGCATTGATAGATAGATAGACATCCGCTGCAGTTTAACAATGCTCAACTGTCAATTAAAGTGATACCATAAAATTTAATTTATTTGGAACGCAATCTCATCAAGAAATTAAGATAAATATTTACTCTTTTTACCTAAATATTTTTTATTGATCCTTGCGGGAATCTTCTGATTTTGTGAATACATCACAATGTCAAGCTTTATGGTCTAGCGGCCGTTTTGGCTCCTAGAGGCCAAGAGTAATCTCATAACTAACAGTAAATCCACTCTTTTAATTGTACAGCTTTTGTCTGGAGGCTCTAACTGTGCATGGTAATTAAATACGCCTGTATATGAGAAAATACATTCATTCTACTATCATTATTCTATGCATATCAGGAGTAGGTTATGTTGACCTAAAATGAACATAAAAATAGAGTTTTTCAAGTTTGATTGAAAAAAGGCATTTCTTCCAAAACAATGTAGTGTAATTATTACTAAGCAAAGCCTATTTTCAACATATGTTTTTTTAAAAAATGTTTGGGGGAGGGGCGGGGGATAACTTTTTCTTGGGAGAGTTGTGGTAATTTTCCCTAGAATAGTTATGAACCTTCCCTAGACCTTAAAGAAGCCAAATTGCAAATGTGAAACATTTCGCTTCATCGGTTAGCGAGATCCTTCGGTACCAACAGACAGACAGATATCCTGATACTTTTATGTATTTAAGAATATATCTCCCAAATAGGTGACACTATCCTATCATTGGGTTAACCTATACAGTTTTCAAATGAAGGACGTGTGTGAAAGTTTTATACATTTTTCGAACACAAATAGATTTTATAATGTTTCTTTAAATTTTCAGGGATGAATACATTATATATTTCACTAGCGGCTTAGTCCCTAGCCTCTAGGGTCTTTGCCCCAAGAGGAAATTAAAAAAATGTAGTACATGTGGTGGATCTTCATCTTCATCATATGCATCATCAAAAAAAAATTGAGGATCTTCATCATATACATCATCCAAAAAAAAAATGAGGAGGAATTTTTTTTATTTTTGGGGGGGTTGGAGTTGTCCCACGCCCCAAGAAAATAGCCTAAAACCACCACAGGACCAGTAGGTATATTCCCTAAAGAGTAGAATCCGATCGGTTTTGTGGTTACCAAGATATTAAGGGGCAGACGGACGGACGGACGGCCGGAAAGACATCATTCTACTTTGTATTATAGATAAAACTCATAAATCAATATTTTCGAGTATGTATTCGAAACCGATTAATATCCGCTGGATTAGAACTGGTTTTCAGCCATACTGAAAAAATCATGTATACCATCGTATTACATAATTTTTAATCTTATAATTGTTTATTTCAATATTTACGGAAGGCTGTCTATAATACTACGATGCTATATAATGTATTAATGCTTTTCTGTTCAATTGGGCTGAAAACAATTTAATATTTATCGCATCATCTTAAAGAAATTACAAATTACAAGATTAATTCCTAATTCTATTATAGGAAAATTTACTTTAATAGGTCTTATAAGGTTATGTCCATTTCTAATCCAATTGATGTTAAACGGGTTTGAAGCGATACTGAAAAAAATGGTTTAAATCAAATTATTGATAAATCCCTTTATCCCTTGATGATAAACTATATGATAGATAGATAGATAGATAAACAGATGTAGATATATATCCCATTGAATAGAAAGATATGTATATACTATTAGATTTTAATTTGCTGAATTTTTCAAAATTGAGATCATGACCTGGGCTCTATGTTGTGGTGTTCACGCGAAAAAAAGTTGGATGGTGGAAGTCGCCGTTTCCCTCTAATATCAATTTTAGTTTTAGAAAGAAAAAGTAAAACATTTTTCGGACGGGTGATTTCTTGTGGAATGGTGATGGTACCCTCCCCTAGAATAGTTATAATCATTCCCAGGACCTACATCGAAAGGAAAAAAATCGTTATTCTTTGGTACAAACAGGCAGACAGATAATATCATCCTGTTTCTTTTATGTAAAGATTAAATTCATTTTGAAGAACCTTTACTCTATAACTATGAAAAGTATGTTCGTCCATCTGCAGGTCTGAAATTTAAAAAATAAAAAATAAAAACACAAATTACCTTTAAACTGGATCAAAATGTAAAATGTTCTTAGATTCTTATTGCTAATGTGACAACAATCCTTCTTGTTATTGAATAAGAAGATATAATATTAGAAAACATCTAAAACTAGAATTGTTTGAAACTTCGTTATGACATTACATATGGCATTATAATGGTTTACCAAATATGTTATTTTTATTTCAAGTTTCCATAATCATAAGTAATAGGCAGGGATCTTAAGGGATTTTACAATGTAGAAAAGTTTATGTAAACCCAAAGGATGATAAAAAAAGTTCTCAGAAATAATTCAGTGGTTAAAATATTTGAACACTTTTGAACCAACAAATGACAATTAAATAATAGTACCCATTTTCAAAAAAAAAATATCGTGGTTAAAAACTTTGGGTATATTTAGAGTCCAATGTCCCCACCCTCTCTGGCAATAGGTAAAACTGTATGTAAATATCTATACACTCCCGTCTATCTTATTATTTGCATATCAACTTTTTTGTATAAACACCACAAGTTCTTTTTGATCTGTGTGTGTGAAGAAAAGGTTCTTCTTATGTCAGTTCTAAGGTCCCTTTTGCCTTAGCTTTTTGACAATAAAAATCATTCTTTATCAGTTGTTATTTTGCTGTGATGATGAAATATCAAATATATCTGAAAATTAATCCTTGTTTACAATTTTTCACTTACAAAAACAATAAAAGGTTGTCGTTAAATTGGAAATAAATTTGTACAGTTTTTCAAGTATGTCTTCGAAGCCGATTAATATCCGCTGGATTAATACTGGTTCTGGGCCATAATTCAATTTTCACTATCCACGGAAAACTATATATAATACGAAGCGATAGCTGACTATTATCATAGAATCGTTTAGACAGTAATCCACCATTCTCCTTTTACAAAATTTACAAATTACCGATGACAGATGCCCTATAGTCCAGAAATGTACCACATCCCTTCCCTTCCTACTGGTAGAACGAACTGAACAATAAATGAGGACCATTGTAGCAAACTAAATTTACGACAAAATTTCTCCTTGCATTGTATATCCATTGTTGTAGATTTCTTTAACTATCATTGTTCCTTCCCTCCATAGCAATCTTTTGCTTTTTTATACCTTGTATAAAAATAAAATTATTGGTTAGATTTATCAGGTCAAAAAAAGGATAAAACGTATATTTTACATGACTGTTAAAATAATACACTATTCTTATATCCTTGTAAATTTTTTAATAGCAAGGTTTTCTATATTTTAGATAAGTCTATCAATACCAATATTATAGCTTCCACTTTTACTTTACTTTAGTGCTTTTATTTTAATTATTTAGAGTTTTACCAGGACTTATAGATTGATTATGATAAACAAAATTACCCCTGGATTGATTTAGGTAATTTTATTTTTCGATTAAAGTCTTGGGGTGGTTTAGGCTATTTTACTGCTCTTTTATACACAGACGGTAGACAATCAGTTTATCTTTTGTTTCAGATGTTTGTCATCCTTGTTATTTTTACATTTATGTTGTATTTAGGTTAAATATGAGGTTGGTTTAAAAGAATTTAAAGTAAAACAAAAAATAGTTTTTACATTGACACACATTAGTAACTGCGACCCAACCATCTAGAAGCTCTTAATTGGAATGGATAGGGAAGTGCAGAAATTAGCTTTAAACTAAGCCAATACTAAAATCAACCCTTGATTCCTTTGGTAGACTCAATCGGATTAATATTTAGCATATGACTATTAAATATTAGCGCAGCTTTTCTAAAACTAGGGTCCGATATCATCTCTTGGGGCGAGAATATTGCCCATGACACTGTCCACAAAGTTTTCTTATTCGTTGGCATAACAACCTTGGAGACTTTTATTGAATTTTGATTGGTTGGTCCATTTCGTTGAGTGTTTAAAAGTTTCAACCACTAATTGTATGCTACAGAAAGGATAATTTAGTGTATCATTATTTGGGACGTACATTAATTTATCGGCCATTGTCTTATCCCTTTAGATCCCTGCTAAAACTCCAGAGATATTATGTAGGTAACATTCAACAAACAACTCTTTGATATCATGATATGCGTCTGAAAGTCCATTGAAATGAGTTAAAACTGTTGAATTGGCCAAGGCATTCCTATGCACTTTCTTTACTTTATATTAATTTATTGTTTTGTTACTTAAAAACCCAGAGAATTAGATAAAAGCTTTTTCAATAGTGTTATTTTATTTTCTGATCTAACCAGTAAAATTTTTTAACAATTCGTAGGAGCTAAGCTTTCTAGATCACTATGCATGTTACTAATATATATAACTATAGATACAGAATCATATTGTAGTTAGTGAGAATTTTGGCTGGTGAAAAATCAGCAGAAAAACATCATCCTAATTTATCTATAAGATCATTCCTTTAAAAGCATATTCTCATAACAATAACAACATATTTTCAGGGTAGAATTAGCTAGGATTCATATGTGATCTTGTTGATTTCTATGGCTATGGAACCCGCTTTAAGATGGTACACGACCTTTCTCATCACGAACCCTGGCGAGATAGATAGAAGGCTTATTCATTAAATGTCCTATCCGCAAACTAGTTTATAAGCCTAAACATTGTTACTCCTACAAAAATCAGATAATAGTTCAATAGATAAGTCGTCATAATGGGCATATATTTTGATAATATCTGGGTCACTATCACCTCCAATAAGAGCATCTTTAAGCTTATTGTTTCAACTTAATTAATAATTTTTTGTACATCCTTGGGCAAATTTTTATCAGTAACATAAATTTGACTACACCTTCATTATTGGAGGTAAGGCTGTCCTCTAGAATGACTGAGGTGTAGTTCCTTATTTTCTAAATTTTGCAAGTTTTAAAAATGCATTAATTTCTACCTAATATTATGTTTTCAAAAAATCAATGCATAAATCCCTTTAAAAATAGTTAATTAAATAGAATCCAATTTTAGAAATGAGAGAAAAGAATAAAGACATATTTTTTCTCTTGATTTTTGCTATCCATGGGTATAAAAGATAACACCCAAATTTGCTTTTTTAGTATTTTCATAAACTTTCTAATAATAGGAAGATATACAAAACCTGATTACTTTATGTTGTTGGGATAATATGGGAGAATATTAGGCCAAAACAAGTCTGTTTTGTAAGCATTTTTGACAGAGTTATTGCAAAAAATGATCTAACATACAGTTAGTTTACGGACTTTAGATGTTTCTAGAATATACCCCTAGCACTAGTAGCCTTGCTAGACTCACAACACTATAGTAAAAAGAAACTATGGATAATTATCATAATTATAGATGTTTCTAGAATATTCCCCTAGCACTAGTAGCCTTGCTAGACTCACAACACTATAGTAATAAGAAACTATAGATAATTATTATAATTATAGATGTTTCTAGAATATACACCTAGCCTTAGTAGCCTTGCTAGACTCACAACACTTTAGTATAAGAAACTTATTAAGGATAGGGGTATTTATTATAAAATCAAAGTTAAATGAAGAAAATAACTATATAAAGAAATGTAAAATCATATATCACTTCATAAATTTTGATAAAAAAGCTCCTAATCGCAACAACATACATATGTAGTGAAAAGATATTGATTATTATCAATACCCACAATCTATAAAATGAAGAGAAGTAACAATTGTTTAGAGTCTAGTATTAGTTACGGCAAGACAGACAAAAATCTATATAGAAAAGTCGAGGTATTCCATCAACCCACAAAAAAAGTTTATCTTACAAATTAGTCGTGTAAACTAAACACATATACACCTCATAATTAAAGTAAATTTTCTACAGACTAACATAGAAAGTAAATTATAAAGAAGATGCATGTTAGCCAGCGAAATCTTCACTAAAAATCTACAGATAGTCGAGAAAATTCACATATTTCGTTTAAAGGGACTGATGGACTAATATCTATTTTAAATCATAGAGTTGCTTTTATAGTCTTAACGTTCCCTGGACCAATATAAAATTTTGACAAACTTAAAATATGAATCAGCCATAGAGATTTTTTTATGACAGACAATCATACAGACATACAGACAATCATACCTTTATATTAAAAAGATCTTATGACTACTAAATCATAGTAAAATGTATTACATGTTACAACAAGCATGGAAATATCCTTAAAAGCGAAGCTCTAAAATCAGTTGGTAGGACAAACGAACCTTACCACTTGTAGAGTATCAACAGAAAAAAATTTAATATATTTGAAGATATTCACACAGGACTTGATTCTATATAGAAAAGCTTCGCTTATAACAATGTACCTTGATCTTATATAACTGTCACAGGAGAATTCAATATGCTTGAAATTGGTAGGATCATTCTAAAATAACACTTATCCGTTCCGTACATCATTCTACATAAATCAACCTAAATATTTTACTACAACTGCGTATTGCAGATTTGATATCAAATAATTATTGTTGTAACCTTAACTTTTAGTACAGACTGACATAACGCCTTTTCTTCCTTTGTGGAAATAATGTTAGAAAGGAGGGTTTGTCCGTCTGTCTGTTTTTCAGTCTGTATGTAAACCGTTAGATCGAAACTTGAGTTTCTTCGGTACTATTTAATATAGACGGATAGATCTCCTATAACAATGAGCATCCAGTGTATAATTTGCTTGGTCCGTCGGTCTGTCGGTCATACTATAAAAGACAAATACAAATGTTCTAAAAATGGGTTTTTTGATTTTTCTATTTAGTTATATGTTTTTTTTCTATCACTAAATAACTGCTCTAAAACTAACTTTAACTGTTGGTCTATCGATGATTTATTGCTTCCCTACTTGTAAATGTTATCATCCTTGTTTCGAGTATTTTTACGACTCACGCCTACTTTTAATGCAGCATTGCTCCTTTATACTTCAGTCAGTTTAGTCGGTTTGTTTTTTATATTTATATTTACCTAGATATTAAACAAGGATAAGAACATCCATAAATAGCAAAGCACAAAAATAGGGATTGACAAAAATATCAAGTAAATGCTCAGTGGTTATAAAAAATAGAATAGAAGATATTAAAAATACTTAAATATGCCCCATAATGATGGGGATGTTAAAAAGAAAAATCAGAGGTCTAGCTTTAATAGCAGCTGAGAAAATCTCATTTTTTGTTAAACGCTCTTTAGGATAAAGTCGTTCCATTTTCGTTTGATAGAATGCGTGCAAATAAATGTACTACTCACTCTAAAAAAAAGTTGAAAATTAGCTCTCTATGGCCCATAGAGAAGTAAGTTTTTAAATACAATCAGTAGCGTGCACCTGGTTTTCGACACTCTTCTTACAATTTTTCACAACCTAGAGGCCGGCGGGTTAGATTCCTTGGGGAGTGTATCAATCACATTAAGTTTGCCATGGTGGTTTGAATTATTTTTCTTGGGGGAGGGGCTTTGGGGGACATCCTCTTCTATTAAAAATTGCGGACCCAAAATTGCTTCCCTACTTCTCTTTATATTTATATTGTTTTTTTTTCTCCCAATTAGTTGCTAATATTTTGACGAAAAGTATTTGTATATATCAATATATTATGAAGATGTTTCGAAAAATTTCTTACAGTACGAATTTGAAAGAAGAAGGGTAAGACTTGAATTTCATTTCATGGGAGTTAGAAGAAAGAGAGAGTGAAAATGAAAAAGAGAAAAAGAAGGAGCGAGAAAGAGTTAAAAGCAATGATGAAATTTAGATCCGTGTTTAGAGTTTGAACACTAATTTTAATTGTAACCCGTCTTAAAGGAGAAATATAAAAACAAATTCATCAAATGTACTATAATAATAAGATGATTTTCTATAAGTATGTTCGCTAATATCTCTGTTTTAAGGGAAGCTAAGTATTAGTCCAGAGTAGGATTAAGGCTATTTAAAGGAGAGAAGGAAGGGGTTATATCATCCCCCTTACCCTTACCTAACAAAAAAGTTTAAACATTTTAATGCAATTTATAACTTTCTTGAAGCTATATATAGTACCTTTAAAATAGGGATAAATTAATTAGCTTATGTCTGAAAAATCCGGAATGACCTATTATAATATGACGTCATTCAGGATACTTCGGCCATAAGCTTTTAAATTTATCATGTTTTTATAGGCACTATAAAGAGCTTCACTTTCTATTGTAATGAAAAAGAAACTTATATTTTACTTGTTTAAAAACCGAACCTTGGCTTAAGATAGTGTGTAAGAAGTGTTTTATCTGGTATCTGCTAGCCCCCCTTTTGGCTTCCAAATTATTTGGAGCATTGGATATAGAATACGTGGATATTGCATACCCTGATAAAATATTTTTCACAGCTGGCTAATATAACGATAGATATCCCCCTTATGACTTATGAGGACTATATTAGCAACTAAAATTGACGACAAAAAATCCCTTATCACAATGTCCATATCAGATTATTTTTATTGTGGATTTTTTCAATAACTCATTTACTTTAAGCATGTTATATTTTTGGGGGTTTCTCGGTCGACAGTGTACTGTTACTCCAAATATGCTATTGAACAAGGATGACAACATCCATAAGGCGAAGCACTGAAACGGTAGAACAAACGGACATGAACTTTTGTATAGTGTCAGAAATGAATAATCAGATTATATTTAAATGTATATGAGTCTAAGCATATTAATTGTAAGTAAATTTGTTGAAAAATTGCTTGATGCAGGATAATGTTTAAGGACATATTTACATTTTTAGGACTTGATTATAGAGTTGCTTTGCTTATGATATTGTACTTTGTTCTCCCTGGAATCAGTATACCAAAAATCAGATCAATCGAATAATTAGATCATATAAAAATTTGTTGTTAAAAAAGTAAAAATCAACATGTTGAAAAAGGACGTACGGACATTCTGGTAACGATTATAGAGTTGCTACGCTTTCTAAATTGTAGCTAACTACTACAGGGATCACCATACAAAATTTAAAGTCGATATGACAATTCTAACATGCCTAAATTAACGGGAAAAAAACTATCCGTTACGGACGGACGGACCGACCCTAATTATAGAAAAGCTTCGCTTCTAAAAATATTAAGGATCAGCCTTAAATCATAATTATTATTTATTTCTATGCCATAATATATTCCTAACCCCTGCATAGACAGGTTGTATTATTTGCAGGAATCTATAGGGATTAGACAATGGCCGATAAAATGATGTACATCCCCACAGATGATACACAAAATAACCCTTTCTGTAGATTGTGGTTAGTGGTTGAAACGTTTGAACACTAAAGTTAATGAATCATCGAATCAAAATTCACTTATTTACCCAAAGTTGTTAAACAAACGAATAAGAAAACGTTATTATAACGTTTTGGGGACAAGTGTAATAAAAAGCCCAATGTCCCCTTCCTCCCTGTTTATTTAGGACATGTTCTTTTCTACAGATATTTGGTTGTGGGTATGTGTGCATTTAAATTTCGGTAACAGTGATATGCATTCAATAAATTTAATTAAACAAATATTTTAGATAAAAATTAAGGATCTTAGAGGATATGACCATAAAAAATATAAATATATTTGTATACCCAATGAGAATAAACATAAAGATCGAGACCAATCAAGACATATTAAAAGAAACAAGAGTTTCAAGCCAACTAATGCAAACCATGTTTAAGAAAACTTTGGGTACCTGTATAATTTACCAGAAATGAAGGGGACAATGGGCTGTTTATTACACTAGTCCCCAAAGTTTTCTTATTTGTTGGCCTAATAACTTTGGGGACTTTTATTGAATACAGAAGAGCATGGTAAATGGCTTACTTTAAAAGCTCAAGAAAACTAAAAAAAGTGGGCTAAAAGTTGAAAAAAGGTTAAGGAAATCTAGAAAAGATATATGTGGGCTAAAATAGATGTCTTTGATGTGTAAATAAGATTACTGTAACTAAAAAAATGCTTTAAAAATCTGTTTTGGGGTGAGGAGGAGAGTCCTTCAACCCTACCACGAGAAATCTTCCTAAAAAATGATATACAATCATTTAAATAATAAATGCGTCTTGGACATCCCCCTACCTCACATAAAGGGGCCCCTAAATCCCTCTAGGGGCGCAGCCGCAAGTATTTATAAAATGTAATAACATAATGATTTTATATTAATATTCTTACTTAATATACAAACTATTCTGTATGTGACAGACTAATTTCAATACATATCAAGTCTAACTCAGTGGTAACTTTAATAGTTATATTAAAAGCGAAGCTTTTCTATAATTAGGGTCGGTCCCTCCGTCCGTACGTCTGTAACGGATAGCTCTTTTCGTTGATTTAGGAATGTTGGAATTGTCCTATCGATTTCAAACTTTGCATGGTGATTCCTGTAGTAGTTAGATACGTTTTACAAAGCGTAGCAACTCTATAATCGTTACCAGAATGTCCGTATGTCCATTTTAAACATATTGTTTTTTAACTTTTTAACAACACATTTTTATGTGATAAAATCGCCCTAAAAACGTAAGTATGTCCTTAAACATTATCCTGTATTTCTGCAGTTTTTCAACAAAATTTAATTAAAATTTTGATTCGACATTTATACAGTGTGTTTTTTTTTATGAGAACTTTTTTGAAAGCAATTTTATCCCACTTATAGTTATCAGAATTTAATGATTAATGGCTTATTTTCTTCGTTTTTTAAGGCAATTAATAGAACAACAAAAAAATATTTCAGTTTTTATTTAAAAAGTACAGTAAAATCTAAATTTCAAAACTTAGGTGTCAACATCTAAAAATGGTTTTAGCGCATTTTTCTTATGCTCAAATAATCAACCTTTTGCAAG
>LS056649.1:0-11937 GCA_900241095.1 Acartia tonsa
ATTCTCGTATTCATTCGAATCCGGTGGATAGGAACCGGTTCTCATCCATACGAAAAAACTATGTCTAGCATCGTATTTGTATTTGTAGCCCGTGCCTACGGCACCTAGGGGCTAAAAAACTGGTTTTAATCTTTATTTATCGCATCGTATTACAGACGGCTTTCCGCAAATAGTAGAATGAAAAAAATACAAAACTGGTATTAATTGTATCATTTTTCTTTTATTATTCGTTGGAAGTTGTATAAAAAACGATACGATACATATTTTGTCACTATGGCTGAGAACTAGTTCTAATCCTGTAGATATAAGTTGCTTTGAAATACTGGAAAAACGCATTCTATTTTAATATATTAAAATTATAAATATAACTAAATTCTAGCATAACTTCTAAAAAAAATTAATCAGGGAAATGGATATCATATTAAAAGAAATATTAACGTTCAAAACAAAAAAGATGACATCAGTTATATATATAAATAGAAAATTTTCTTTAATCGCTATACACTCGTAATTTATTCATGTCAGCTTTATTTTGCATATTCATGAAAATACTAGATCCATAAAAGCAGTAAAAATTTGAGGCTTTTTGTGATTAAAACATGTATACAATATACATTGTAGTAAAAAGGGCCAATTCATTTTTCATTACGTTAGTCAGCTAAAAATTCATTGAGATAAAGATAGCTTTCGGGAAATTATATTTGACTATAAGCCTTTGCCTGTTAGAAATTTATTTTTTAGTTGGACGAATTATTGTGTCTAAGAACATATCTAGGGTAATACGTCTATTATTACTACAACTTTACTTACAAATTAACACTTTTGTGCAGGTTTAACTTTATTAGAGCATTTGATGTAAAGGTTTCGTGACTTTTATTTTCCATTATTGTTACAAAGCTGAAAAAATCATGTATCGTATTGTATTGTAGACAATTTTCTACAAATATTAATTATAATTCAAATACCAGTTTTTTTAGCCCAGGCCTTCCTTCTCTCGGGCTAACAAATCTAAAATTAATCATATAATTTTTAGTTTTACTATCAGCGGAAAGCTGTCTATAATACAGTAAATATCTATTCTCGTATTCATTTGAATCCGGTGGATAGAAACCGGTTCTCATCCATACGAAAAAACTATGTCTTGCATCGTATCATATCCAGCTTTCTACGAATAAAGAAATGTACATTCATAAGATTAAAACCAGTTTTTTTAGCCGGTGCCTTCGGCACCTTGGGGCTAAAAAACTAGTTTTAATCTCATTATTGTACTTTTGTATATCCGCGGAAAGCCGTTTATAATACGATGTGAGAAATAACTATTATTGTATTTCTAGGGAGGGGTTTCTACTTATGTGTGTCTAGTCTCTGTTTTAAGATATTTGCTAATAAGGTAAGAATATTTAATTAAAAAATATTTTAATCTTATATGACACGATTACAGTAAAACACTAGATGGGGAAGGGGTTAGATTACTGTATTTCCCCATCGCAGTGTACTTGTTCCGTCTCATCAACCAATGGTGTCGGTTATATCAACACAGCCAAGCTGCAAAAAAGAATTTGGTAGCAGACCGAAAAGATAATTGAAAAGGGAGGATGGTAGTTATATATATATACATCTATACTATAGATCTGTTATGACACATACCAAAAGCAAGATACTTATCAGGAATGAGGCATAGCAAACAAGCGAATTAAATCTAAAATAATATTTGGGTGGGGAAGAGGGAAGATTTAAAGGTCGTCTTTACTAAGAAGCTATGCCACACAAAATCACGAAAAATATAAAATTACAAAATATTTTTTTTCGAATTTAGCTAAAAAGATAGTTTTTGGATAAACGATGCTTATTTAGATATGTTATGTTATAAAACACGGACAAAATTAAGTTTTTGTTCAATAAAAACAATATATGGGGGGGGGGGTGGTTATTGAGGTGTTCAAGAAATACATAGGTTTGAATAAAAGCGCTTAACATATATTTTGAAATATGAAAAAGAGACAAAAAATTACTTGCTAATGACATTGTTAAATACTTTAAAAAGACAATTAGATAATGTTTAATATTAACTTCTTAGTATCAAGGTATAAGGATTTAATTTTAATAAAATATTATTCTTTTCATTTTCTTTTTAGCATTAATTATTTTAAGATTTTTAGTTAAAGTAAAATTTAACTTTTTATGAAGAAATGACTTTTAAAAAGCCAAAAGTAAAAAAAAGAATCAAAAATACGTCAATGACCAATGCTGATGTATACGGACAGACGGACAGATAGACATACATCAAGTTACTTAATAATATAGATTATGTAATCTTATTTTGTAAATGGATATATAATTACTTGGATCTTGCACCAGATTATCATGTGTACTCTAATAAAGTGAAAGGGGCAGATAAAAAGGTCGTCTTAACTACGAAGCGTTGCCACCCAAAATTACGAAAATGTATGAAATAACAAAATATTTTTTTTATATAAATCAATTCAGTCGTTGTTTACAGCTAAAAAACATATGCTCTTTTAGTTTTGGTTGAAAGAGCCCCACAAGAAGGCTTAATAATTTTTGTTCAAAAATAGACAAAAAAAAATACTTTATATGTGCTACTCTATGACATTGTTAAATACTTTAAAGACAATTAGATAATGTTTAAATTTAACTTCTTAGTATCATGGTTTAATTGTAAAAGAATTTAAATCTTTTATTCATCATTTTAAGATTTAAAGTCTAAAGAAATAAAAATAACTCAATGAAAAATGCTGCAGGCATCCTTTGAGGGATTCAGCAAGGGATTTATCTATACTTGGACCTTACACCAGATTATCACGATAAGAATAACGATCCACCTACTTAACCCTCCCCTTCTACTGATTGAAGAACTGACCAATAAGTAACGTTTATGTTAGCAACCTAAATTAACGACAATTTTTGCCCTGTCATAATATCCACGTATATTCTATTTACATTGATATAGCTTTATATTTTATCGGAGCTGGATCTTTAAATCATTTCAATGGTCCGCCAAATCGGAGTGAGCCAACTTTCCACCAATGAGAGCACAGCATTTTACGAAATGCCGCGCTGTGATTGGCTGAAATTCGGCGCACCCCGATTTGGCGCACCATTGAAATGATTTAAAGATCCAGCTCTGATAAACATTTGTACCATGTGTCTCAATAGTTATTTATTGCATCGAATTATAGACAGCTTTCCGCGGATAGTAAGTGAAAAACATAAGTTTAATTCCAGTTTAGTTTGCGGACAAGTTCCAATCCAGCAGATATTTATCAGTTTCAAAGTCATACTGGAAAGGATTCATCAGAAAATTTGTTCTTTGCTTATTATTTCTAAAACTAAATTTTCTAAGGATGACTAAGAAGATTAGGTTTTTCCATGAAACCATGAACCAATAAATTTAATGATATCAATGTTTGTTTAACAGAGAACTTTTTATTTGTTTTAATTGGTACCACAGTTTTAGTTTGGTTTAGCTCTTATTGCACATTATTCCATACAAAAAGAAGAGAGAATAAGAGAATAGTCGGGTATAGTACCTTTCGTGACATCGCCTCTTAAGGGGTGTTTCGTCGTATTTACACAGTAGCCTTTCTCATATTTCTAGCTAATTACCTAATATAACCAAACCGAAAGTAACCTATCCAAAGCTACTGTGAAAATACGACGAAACGCCCTATGTCACGAAAGGGAATTTACTGGAATAGTTATTTTTAAAGCTTCCCTCTTTGAAGCTGAGCCCTTGGAGGCTATAGTCCAAGTTATCTTGCGAGTTTTTACTATTGAACCTAATAAAATAGTCCATAGTTTGTTTTTATTTATGTAAAAGACAGGGGGGTGGGGCAAACAAGTCCGCACTTTTTCCAACTAGTTCTAAGTTTTGGCAGGTCAACCTAACAAAAGTTTAGGTAGTTCTATTGGACTAAAAATATATTTTTTAATCACTTTTCAACAGTCTTTAGATTAACCTGGAAGTGGTAAAGACACTTAATAATATTTTCAATGCTAAATTATAATTCTTATAATACTTATTACAGATAAAGACTTATATGATTAAACAGGCTATGTTGATGAAGATAATATCTGCCACTAAGCTGTACGGATAGTTTTCTTTGACAGGTAGTCTATCCCATTTCAATAGCTATAATAACTCTTATAACAACATCTATCAGTTTTATATGTCCAAGATTTTCATCAGGTACAAGGTAAGTATCATTTTCTCAAATAAAAAAAAAATTCAAAAATTCTCAATATATACCAGATATATAGTTGGAAGTAAAGAAATTCTTCAGATATATATAAATATGGATATATACCTTCTAAAATCTGTAGCTGTTGGCATAGACGTCCAAAGGGGGGGTAAATGGAAGTTGAATTTGATATCCCAATTTTTTGCTTTAGATTTAAAAAGAAAATTTTGTAAAAATTTGCGGAGGGGGTATTTTTTTCAATTTAGTTTTTAGAAATTAAATTTTTTTAGGGGGAAAGGTAATTTTTCTATGTGCGATTTATCTTGGAAGGGTGGTGGTACCCTCCCCCATTATAGTTATGAATCTTCTCAGGACCTATGAGAGTCTACCTTGTAAAGTAGAACCATATCAATTCAGCAAGATCCTTTAGTAGAAACAGACAGATAGACAAACAGATAGACATTCTGTTCATTTATTATAAGGATTATTTGCTAAACTGTGGCTATTTGAGGAATTTCATTCAATATGTCAGAATGCAAACAGGTATCTCAATTGAAGGCCTAGATCTTGTCTACTTTTGATATCTTAAAGATATAAAGTAAATATTTCAATATATTAATTTAAGATCATGGAAGGCACCAATAAGAACAAAAACCAAGTTCTTAAACATTTCTTGAATTTAAAGTTATTGTGAGAATTGCATTCTTCTTAAAGGTCTTAAAAAATGCCTGAGGTAACAGATAGTATTCAGTAAAAATCAAGTATAACACCTAGAATTTTAACTAAAATTGATTTACAATTATGTAGAACTTTTCTGCATACCAATGATGAACCTGAGATGAAGGATGAATATTTTCTTCTGCTCCAAGAACTTGATGACATTGAACCATTTACAGCCTGTGGATTTTTAAGTTGACAGAACAACCTTATTTTCCATACTTTGCACAGTTTTTTATTTTGTAATTATCCTAAAGAATATTTAGTGTTAATTCATTTGTAAACTAGTGGCTACGCTGCTAAAGGCCTCTAGAGCACTAGATGTGGGGGGGGGGGAGGGGGGGAGTAAACCAGCTCATTTACAATTTAAATTTGAAAGTAAAAAAATGTTTTCTTTGGACAATGATTGATTGGATTCTTGGAAAGTAATTATGAAAAACAGATAGAAAGAAAAAAAGACATACTTAATAAATTTTAAGGAGGTTTAGGGATTTTTTCTGGGGTTGGTTTCTCTTTATGAAAAATCTTTGCTGTAGAGATGAGTCATATCTGTTCAGCAGTTATCAAGACTCTTTGGTACACAATCATAAATTTTCTAAAAAGATTTCTAGCTTAATGTTTGCACATTTACTAATAAAATTGAAAAATTTAATTGTATAGAACAAACCAAACATTGAAACAACAATGTATGTACAACAGAGAAATTTTTGTGCGCAGTTAGATATTGCATTACAGCTTTAATATTAATTTAATATTTTGTATTAGAATAATTTGTTCTCTTTAACTCACAATCTTGAATCTTAGATAAAATGTATACCAACAATGAAGATAAAGATGTTTCAACGCCACCATTGTTAATGAGAGTGATATCCAAAACTGGGTTATTCACTAATCTTGGAACAATTTTGTATCCAGTTATGGGAACTACTCTTTGGATAGTAACGATTTTCTTGGCAAAAGATGTTTGGATGCCTGAAGATGCAAGGTATTGCTACAGATCCATTTAATAAAAAAATAGCATAACATTTGTATTATAAATTCATTTTTACTAATATTCATGATTTTTCAGCACATCCACAGTTGCATTATCTTGGGTGATTAATGTAATAGCATCAATGGTGCCTCTTCTGTTACCATACTGCTGTAAACCAATATATAGATTTTGCATGCAGAATTCATCAAATTTAAATGCAAAGATGATATTTAATCTCATAATTTTTATAATTGTGGAAGTATTAAATCTAATATTTGCCTCAGCTGGGTATCTTGTTCATCTAAAGGCTTACCAATATATTCCGTTCATTGGAGCTGTCTTGGTACAAAAAACAATTTTACTTGTTGCCTTGTATCTTCTAGCTTCGGGAGTTGCTTTTATTACTTATGACGGTAAAAAGGTATGTCATTTTTTTGCAAAACAGATTTTCATTTATCATTTGCATTCCATATAACAGAAAGTAACTTAACATATTTTACTAGGGTTACAGTTCCAGACTTCAACAGTCTAGAAAAGTACTTGGTTACTATTTAAGTTTTCAAGACAGCTGTAACAGATGTCTTGTGGTGAAATATCTGTTCATGACTGTCCAGATTATAATTCTTGCCTATGTTATTGTTACAATAGGATGTTTCAAGCAAAACATGGTAAACCAAGTCTTAATGTTGCTCAATGTCATATGTCAAATATTGGAGCCAGTACTATGTTTAACGTTTCCTGCAGTAATATTGGATGACTGCTATAAAGATGTAAAATCTTTGAAAACAGAATTAAGGTAAGTTCTCAAACATTCATTACTGTTTCTTAAAATAGTTATAAAAATTTTTAAGCTGCTTTATTTAATGACTTGCATATTGTTTTTAGATCAGCTTTGAGATCAACAATTGATGAGAAAGAAAAAGAAGAGTGTTATCTTCTACTTCAAGAACTTGATGATATTGAACCATTCACGGCATGTGGATATTTTACAGTAGATAGAACTACTATTGTATCAGTTCTTAGCACTGTTCTTACTTACTTTGTTATTCTTTTTCAAACCATTCAATGTTAATAAGAGAATATTTGTATTTTGGTGTTATTTGTACTGATTGTAAAAATGTTTTATGTTGGCATTTTTATTTTATGTCTCACATACTTAATATTTTTTTCAGATAAAATGATAAATGATATAAATCCCATTGTACCAAAAAGACCTCTGTGGATTAGAATTCTATCAGGAACAGGATTATTCACTTGGTTTGGTCAGATTCTTTATCTGCTCATAGCAGTTGGACTAGCAGTATATGTAATTTGTAGTTCATTATATGAACTAAATCAAACAGACTCAAGGTATTCACATCAATTTCTAATATTTAAACTATCAAAGTAACATTATATTTTTCAGCTCTTTACAATATGTTGTACAAATACTGATGAATATTCTTCAAATGTGCATCACCTCTCTTCTACCATGTTGCAGCAAATCTATGTTAATTTTCTGTTCAACAGTTTCTGGTTCTCCAAAATTTACACTAAAAATTGTTCTAAATTTGTTTCTTCTTTTTGTAATTGAAATATTAAACATAATTATGATGATTGCAAATTTTTTAATTAACACAAGCACTTTAAACAGTATACTGTACTTAATTTCCTTCATCATGCAAAAGATAATCTTTATGATAACAATGGTTTTGATAGCTTCTGGAACAGGCTTCTTATCCTACCAATGTCAACAGGTACTTGACAATAATTTAATAATTCTTTTTAATATCATTTTCTAACAAATATGTGATAATTGTACTAATGTAGTATGTTTTATTTTCTAGATAAAAGGCCGTAAATTTGAACAAATCAAGAAGAACCTTGAGCATTACCATAACTTTAGAAATAGCTGTCAGAAAAGTCTCTTGGTAATTTACTCTTTTATGACTGTATATCTTGTAATTCTAGCTTTTGTACTAGTCACAACACAATGTTATAACTTTAACAGCTTAATGATTATTCTAAGTATAATTTGTCAAATAATTGAACCTACATTTGGTATTGTATTTCCTGCTATTATTCTGGATAATTGCTATCAAGATGTGAAATCCTTGAAAACAGAATTAAGGTAATCATGACTTTTAAACCATTGTTATGCTTATCATCCTTACAAAATCTTACAAGTCTGTTAAATTATTCTAGCATTATCTTTTCATTTTTTAAGATCAGGTTTGAGATCAACTATTGATGAGAAAGAGAAAGAAGAGTATTCTATTCTACTTCAAGAAATTGATGATATTGAACCATTTACAGCATGTGGATATTTTACAGTGGATAGAACTACTATTGTATCAGTTCTTAGCACTGTTCTTACTTACTTTGTTATTCTTTTTCAAACCATTCAATGTGAGGGAACCAATTGAAATTTTTTTTGGACAGGCATTAGTTTTTCTAGTTTTTTTTTCAAAGAAAAACCATAGCATTAGGCTACTTGTCATGGTAATGTATAGGTGTATTGTATTGATGTTGAATATGGTAATTGTTTTTCTCTCTATAAATGGATATATATATTTTTTTGAAATAAATGTTAATATTTTCTATTCAAAATTTTGATTTTCTAATCAAGTACTATACTCAAACATTGCCCCACATGATAAACCAACAATATTTTCTTGAATTAAAAATAATTGTTACACATAGGAAAGTACTTAGAGAAGTTGATTAAGATTTTAAATTTATTGTAAGGTGACTTAATGTACTAGAGTGTTGTGGACATGTTTAGAAATATTGTCAGAATTTAATTCAGACAACAGACTTTTCCAAATGTGGAGAAGTAATATTAATTTAAAGAATAATATATTCTGTTACACTAACAAAGATACATTTCATTTTCATTCAATAATTGAATAATATATTAATATATAGTTATTAGTTAACACACACATAATTTACTAATTTATAATATGTAAAGCACTGCAATAATAATATTTTAATTACAAATATTAACAAGTAAATATTTATCAAGATTTCTAAATATCAAATTTATGTCAAATTTAGTGTCTTACATGTCATTAACTAAATGTTACTCTACTATTAGAAATAGAAATTTAGATTCATACAATCAATGCAAAGATTCAAATAAGGGGCGTCCAAGCTTTTGGGGGGGGAGTAATTACCCCCCCTGAAATCTGTTGGCAGGGGTAAATTTTTGGGGGGTTATTAAATAATGTAAAAAAGTACCTACCTAATTATGAAATATTTAGTAGTAAAAATGCGTGCAAAGGTCGCCAAAAAATTTTTTTGTTAGAGATTATTTATTTTGGGGGGATGGTAAATGGTTGAGGTAGGGGTAAATTTTAAATGGGAGGGGGGGGGGAATGGAAAAAATTCGTTTGGGAGGGATAATTACCACTTTACACCCCCCTTGGACGTCCTTGATTCAAATATTGAGCATACTATTGTTTCATCACATATTTTTATTAGCTTTTCCCATAGCTTACCCATAGAATTTAGAATACTTTATTTGAGTGATGCAGGTTCAAACTCACCTGAGGCCCTGAGGGGGAAATATTTTGTAGTTGGCAGTTTCTGTGTAGTAATACTAATAGTTGTTGCAAATTTAGGTATTAAATAATTGTGATCTAGCTGTCTTTTAAAAGTAAATCAAATGCATTTACTCGGCTGCTATAAAAGATAGACACTTGAAATTTTTGGTGTATATTCCCTGTATCAATGAACATCAAACGTACAATATACTTTGTCCGTCAGTCTGTAGGTCATGCATAAAAGACATTGAAAATATTTTTTATTAATATTTTAGAAAAGTTTTGTGATATTATAATAGGGGTGAAGCGTTTCAAGCCCCTATCTGGCGAAGTCCGGCGAAAGAGCCCCTAGCCTAGTGATTCTATCCAACAAAATACTTCAAGTGTTTACAGATTGAAGGTTTATTCAGAACTAAAATTATATTACAGAATTACAGTTCCCCTTCCCCCCGTTATCTGCTGGCAAGGTAGGTGACCGTGTTAATCCATCGATGAAAACAATGGATGTTTGGCTGAGGGATCTTTGTGATGAGATTAGAACACCTGATAACTTATCTTCAATTTGCTAGTAGCAAAGCTTCTCTGGGAAGCGACAGTCTTGGACTATCACAATATCTAAGAACTATTGCACATTGATCAACTGAACATCTTCATTCATTTTGTCTGTTTGACCTTCCATGAATTTTAGTGCTTCGCTATTTATGGATGTTGTCATCCTTGTTATTATCCCACCCGCTGCGGAGCCTTAGATTTACTTGTTGTACATAATAGTTAATTAGTTTTGTTAACAACCTAATCATAGATTTTTTTCCGAAAATACACCATTTAATTAAAAATGAGGGACAGCTTTTATGCTGTAATATTTGAGTATTCAAAAATTAATTTCGTTAAAATAATAATGTTCATTGTACTGTATTACGAGAAAATAAAAAAACTTTTGGTTTTACTTTTATAGAGAACTAGCGGCTACGCCCCTAGAAGCCTCTAGGGGCACTGGTAGGAAGGGAAAAACTCGACCTCATCCCATTTTAAATTTGGGTTTCAAAGAGTTTTAAAAAATATTTTTTTTGTGTGTGGGGGGGGATGAAGACACCCTCTCCAAAAATAGTTTAAAACCTTTCCATGGCCTATAAGAAGCTTCACTGTAAAGGAGAACAATATCGGTTCAGCGGTTAGCGAGATCCTTCAGGACAGACAAAAAACGCCTACTACTTTATATAATAGAATACATCTAAATTATCATCTATTTGTATATTTTAAATTCTTCTCCCCATCCCTTATTAATAGCAAAGCTTTTCTTAATTTAGGTGTATCACGCATCTTACCTCTATTCAACCTAAACAAGTACAACCCACAATATCTTTAAAAAACCGGTCAACCTAAAGCTTCTATAGGTTGACCTAAAATTTTCAGAGGTCGACCTTTGACTTTTGTGAACTGGGCTTATAGCAACAAGGTAAAATATGAAAACCATCTCTTTGTTTAATACTTGCGGATTTGCCCCTACATAACTTTAGTAATTCGTAAAAAAATTTGAAGGGGGGATTTTTTTTCCTGGGAACTTCGCCAACCCCTTTATTTGTTTTTGTTTACAAAAAAATATTATTTGGGATGGTATAGCAAACGCAACCCCCAAGAAAATCGCTTAAAACCAACGCAGGACCAGTAGGTATATTCCCTGAAGAGTACTGTCTAATAGGTTCAGCGGTTATGGAGATCTTAAGCTTCAGAGAGACATCGTTCTACTTATAGATAATGTCGATAGCTACATCTCAAAATGTAATTATCTCAATCTTAATTATCTTGGAATTCAAACAATTTAAAACAGATCTGCACTTTTATAGATGTTGTCATCCTTTTTTTTCTCTATTATCTCCATATTAATAGAAAAAGAAAAAAATGCTTAGTTGTATCTTTTACTTCACATGAGTTAATACATGTATTAATATATAATTTATATCAATAGTACAAATATTATACAAAATAGTAATAATATATTTTTTAAATCTAAAATTAAACCATATATTTTTCAAATTGACTGCTCGAATTTAGAATTTAAGATTTCATGCAAACTTAAATACTGTGCTTTTTAGAATTTAAATTTGTATCGGTTAGTATGTGTTTATCGATCTCCCCTCCTACTGTATGAGCGAACTTACTCATAAATGAGGTCCATATAAGCAAGCTAAATTGACGACAAATTTTCTCCTGTCAATATATCCACGCATATTCTATATCCATTCCTGTGTTAGATATGTTCGGTAGAAAACTTGCAAAGACTTTTAGAATTCTATAACGTTCAAAACAAATTCAAAAGTTAGCGCAATTTCAAATGATCATGAAGTCAGACACCTATTTATTCTTTTGATGTTTGAATTCTAAATATATAAATACACTTTTCCGTTGAAACGTTTATGCATAAATTTGCGAATATAATAATAAAATTGTCTCAACCATGACACTTTGGTTGAGTATGACTTCCGAATTAGCGGGAAGTTCTCGAGATCTGTTGGCGAAC
>LS056650.1:0-11935 GCA_900241095.1 Acartia tonsa
AATTTTGTAGTGAATTATAATTGTACAATTTTATATTCAAAACCTTCTTTTATCTCTCTCACTCTCTCTCTCTCTCTCACTCTCTCACTCTCTCTCTCTCTCTCTCTCTCTCTCTCTCTCTCTCTTTCTCCTCTCTAATTCTTCTTCTTGTTATATTTTGAAGGCAGTTACTCTTTAACCCACAAATGTCTGGCTTTCTAAGATTTTGGATAAGTAGGACAGTCTTAAACTTTTAAATTTATATTCAATGGATTAAAACCTGCCAATTGAGTAATCTAATTTTAGGTTTGATGAGGAAGAGAGGGAACATTAGACTGTAATAAATTACTGTGGTACCCAAAGTTTTATAAACACACTATGGCAAATAAACTTTGGGTACTTTCATTGGTGTGTTCTAAAGCCAGCAGTGTAGAAACTTACCAACCAATAATTTGAATCTACTGATGGAGTAATTTTGTATTTTATTCAATCTAATTTATTGTCTTATCCTTTAAAATCTCTGGGTTTGAAATAGGGGAAAAGGTAGTGGGTAGAAATTAGCAAATTAATCTCATAATTATTATTCTTTAAAATCCATAAAAATTATGTAAGGGGTAAAATTTACATGGGTGGATGTTATCACCCCCTACCTCTTCCTATAGTTCATTTTTGTGGGGTGTGAGCAAAAACCTACATTTTGGGTGTAAAATATCCAAATTCGACTGATTTGTAAAAACCAAGAGATTTGAACAATGGCATAAGCACCAAAAAAAATTTTTAGATATTTTCAAAAAATTTAGAAAATTTTTATTCTTGTTTTAAATACAAATTCTTTAAAGTCTAGATATACAATTTATGAAATTACAAAAATGCTGTAAAAAACCTGAAAACTAGGTGGAATATAAAATTGTATACATACGCAAATATCAGGAGAAAAGTGAATCGTAAATAGTACTTTTTTTCTTAAAAGCTTAGTTTTAGTAACATTACCTTTTTTATTAGCTATTAGCAACTGTGCACCTATCATATAAAGTCTCTAAATTTAAATGGAGTAAGAGAAAATAGCCATAAACCATCCAGGTACCTAAGTAAAGTTTCCTTTAAAAAACTAAATTGAGGGTTGTTCGTAAGATCTTATGGGACAAACATAAAATCCTTGTCTGGCTATAGGTAATGACCTAAACATTTTTCATACACCTCTCTTAATAACATATTAACCTTACCTTACCTTGTAAGGACAAGATTCTTCTTTGATTTATAGAGAATTCAGAGTAGCCAAGGATATCAGGTTAAGCAACATTCAACAGACAACCAACCCTTTGATTGAACAACCTTTGTCTGAGAAGTCCTAACTTTGCATTGTAATGAGTTCACCCTACTTTAACTACTTATATTGCAGTGTATGGATGCCACTCGAAACTATCACCTCCCTGATGATAAGCGGATACGCTTCATGTTGAGCTTCTTATTCATGTAAATTTTATATTAAAGAAAGATTTTAAAATTTAGTGTTCACTTATTTACACTTTTTTATAAATACTTGTATATTCCTTTTTCTTAATCTTAAATGAAAAATTACAAAAAGAGCCTTTTATTTAAAAATATACATAAAAGTTAATTTGTTTTTAGGATTTATTTCAAATGGTTGAAGTTTACATTTGCACAAATAACACATTACAAACAATACAAATCTATTTTGTTTTTGAATTTTTTTTAGGCAATTTTGTCTTTTTATAACAACCAAGCTGATTTGATAATATGCAGAAGACATTGCAATAAAATTTAAAGTTGGATTTCAGGTGTAATTTACTTTTTTGGAAATAGTTTGGAATGGTTCTGTTGAATTTTTTATATATGGTCCAAAAATATAATATAACATACATTTAAAAATTATGACAATATATTTCAGACCTTAAATTAATTTTAAGATAGCAAAGGCAAAGGTATTTAGAGTTCCTGGAAAAAAAATACATCATACTGTTCTACCATTGGTCAATTAAAATATACACTGGCCTGCCATTCTTAATTTAGTTCTATCATTGGTCATTTGTATTGTATGACATCATTTTTATAGGCACTATAAAAAGCTTCAGCAAATGCCATAAATTAAATCTTTTAACAGACTTTCTATATTTGAAATATAGATTTTCTGTTTAAAAAAGGTATGTACAAAGTTTAATAATATTCAAGCAATATAATACATATTTTGTAAAAAAAAATGCAAAAAATTGTAGGTGTGTGTGGGTTTGGAATTTCAAAAATTGGGCAGATATAAAAGTAGCATTAAAGTTTTAGGCCAAGGTGACTTTAAGCCATGGTTATCATGGCTCAACACAAAACACATCTGCTTGTGTTCAAAGAGGTTTTAATCTTGGCTGAACACTGGTCATAGCGAAAAAAGTAAAAGTTTGTTCCTACTGCTGCTCTGTAAAAAAATTTCACAATTAGAAAAAAATTCCTAATAGGATAATGCAAAAAAATAAACTTTTAAAAGAAAATACAATGAAAGTGGGGGTGGTCGACTTCCCCCTAAAGAGGCGTATCCGCTAGTTATCAAATATTTGAAAATTTGCTAATTATTACTTGCTCTAAAATACCCATAACTTTTGATTTTAATAAAACACAATCGTCTCAACTGGACGGATGAATGGATAGAATTTAGATTAGAAAGAAAAGGGTTTTATTTCATGGATAAAAAGGGATAAGACATTGGCCGATAATTTGTTATACATCCCTAATTATGACACTCAAAATTACCCCTAATGTAGACTAAAATTAGTAGTTGAAACGTATAAACACTCAAATTAATGAGCTAACCAATCAAAATTAAATAAGTCCCCAAAGGAAAACGTTATTATAAAACTTTGGAGTCAAGTGTAATAAGTGTACTCTCTCTCTGAGCAAATCTACTTTAAAAGATGCATAGGTCTTGGTTGATTCTGTTAAGGATAATCATCTTTTGAAGATTGATGGGGAAAAGGCCGATATCTACAATATGGAAGACAACATCTATAAGTAGCGAAGAAAAATTATGAATAAACGGACAAAGTTAGTTAAAGAGCATATGTCTACTTACTTTTCCTCCAATAATTATAGTAATTTTGGTTGTATGAACATCAATTTATCGTTTATGTTCTTATCCCTTAAGATCACTGCTTTCTTATGGTCCTGTAAGGGTTTAATATATGCTTCTGATTGCCTTTTTTGTTAGGGGAATAGTTCTAAATCTAACTAATTAGGCAGAGAGAAAGGGGAAAATGGGCTTTTTATTACACTAGTCCCCAAAGTCTCATCATAACGTTTTCTTATTCATTACCGTAACAACTTTGGGGACTATAGTGGTTGATTCATTAAATTGAGTGTTCAAACGTTTCAACCACTAACTTTAATCTGCAGAAGTGGTAATTTTATGTACCTTCATTGAGTATGTACATTAATTTATCGGCCATTGTCTTATCTCTTTAGATCCCTGTTAATTAGGTCTTAATATAAGAAAAATATTTAGGTTAGGTTATATTTTATTTTGTGCAAATTTATATATACACATTTATAAGGGCATAATACTAACCAAGGGAGGGAGGGGACGTTTTTTTATTCTTTGGCTGAACAACCTTGGGGACTTAAGTAAATTTAGTTTGGTAGGTTAATTACGTTAAATGTTCAAACGTTTCAACCACTAAATTTAAACTCAGAAAAGGGATTTTGTGTATAATCCTTTGGGATGAACATCAGCCATCGTCTTATTCTTTTATTTTCTTCCAGGGATCTTAAGGGATAAGACAATCCTATAATAAAGTAAAAAATATCTTTCTGTCTGTCTGTTTGTTTGTATCAAATGATCTCGCTAATCGCAGAACCGAAAAGGTTCTTCTATACAGTTTAGCTTCTCTTTTTGGGGAGGGTACTACCACCCTCCTTAGCGAAATCAAAATTTGATAAAAGTCCCCCAAGTTTTTTAACCAACAAAAGAGTTGTTTATTACACTAGTCCCCAAAGTTTTATAAAAACGTTTTTTTATTTGTTGGCTTAACAACTTTGGGGACTTTAGTGAATTTTGATTAGTTGTAATATAAAGTTCAGTGTTCAAGAATATCAAACTGAAGAAGTAATTCTGTATATCATTTTTGGGGATGTACATAAATTTATCAGCCATTGTCTTATCCCTTTACATCCCTGGTATATGTTGAAGGGGAAGGGTAAGTAATAAAAATTGAATAACTCTCGCATTACCGATAGTCCTACAGACAGAATGATAGACAGACATACCAACTTCATTAGAGTAGCTTCGCCCCGAATAAATGGGAAAAATCAGAGAATGCAGTAAATAGAACAACAAACTTTTTCGGGTATTTTCTAATTACAGTAAAGTATTTTGGGATTAACAGGAATCATAAGGGATAAGACAATTGGTGATAGATTGAAGTACGTTGCCAATTATGATAAACAAAAAAATTGTTTTATAGAAAAAACGCGTAAAATAAGCCTTTTTGCGCATTTATGTGCACTGCGAGATAACTAAGCATTATTTAATTATTTACCGTGAATTGGACTTGACCCAAAATTTAATAGTTTAGTGTCCAATAAATAATGACGTCATACAATACAAATGACCAATGAAAGGCCAGTATACACTTTACCATTGGTCATTTACAATGTATACTAGCCTATCATTGGTCATTCGTAATGTATGGCGTCATTTTCTGACCAAAAATTTCAGAGTTTAGTGTCCAATAAAAATGACGCCATACAATACAAATGTTCAATTATAGGCCAGTATACACTTTACCATTGGTCAATTACAATGTATACTGGCCTATTATTGGTCATTTGTAAAGTATGGCGCCATTTTTCTTAGACACTATTCGCTGTTTCAAACTTTCAACTACTTTGTGTAAACCTAAAAGTTTTGAAAAGTAACTTTTTGTAAAGAATGTATAAAACAAATATGGAAAATATTTCTAATTTAAACTTTATTAATATACTTTATATACATTATACATAATTTAATCATATTAATAAGAAATATATATATATATATATCTTTATAATAAAGTAAGAGGATGTCTCTCTGTTTAACTGTTTATTTATATCAAAGGATCTCGCTAACCGCTAACCCGATGTGGTTCTCCTTTACAGGACAGCTTCTCATAGTTCCCGGGAAGGTTATACCTAATTTGGGGAGGGAACAATCACCATCCTGAAAATATCGCCTCTAGAAAAATTTCCTCAATTTTTTTTACTTTTTTAGAAATCTACAATAAAAGAAAATGGTTCTGGGATTCATCTCACCCCTCCTCAAGTGCCCCTAAAGGCCTCTAGGGGGCGAAGTATGAAGTAGTAGGTTTTTTTGGGCAAAAGGCAAAATATATCAAGAACTACTGAACTGAAAGCCAGGCGTTACTGACAATTCTAACATGCATAAATTAACGGTAAAAGCCAAGTGTTACTGACGAAAGGACCCGATCCTAAATGAAGAAATGCTTCAATTTTGATAATTTGATTTAACATCATCAAGTTTTGACAGATCTAGGAAAAAAATAAGGATGAAAACATCCATAAAAGTAAAGCTCTGAAACAGTAGGATAAACAAACATTTCCATTTGTAGAGGGTCAGAATATAAACAAAATTGTAAGTAAATTTGTTACAAAAGTGCTTAAACACAGACTACTGTTTAAGGACACACATACATCTTAAGGCTTTATTATAGAGATACTATGATTGTACCTTGTAATATTTATCAGGATTCCAAAAATCAAAAGAATAGGATAATTATTACACTTAAACTTGTTGTTAAAAAGCTTTAAAAGCAACATGTTTTATGTGGACGTACGGACTTTCTGGTAAAGAATTTCGAGTTGCTTCCTAAATTTTACCTAATTGGTATATAGGAATCATCTTGAAAAGTTTGAAATCAATTAGACAATTCTAAACCAATGTCTAAATTAACGAAAAGTTTTAAATGTTTAACGAAAAAAGCTAACTGTCCCGGACACCAATTATAGAAAAGCTTCGGTTTTAATACAATTTTTAAAATGTCGCTCGAACTCTTTTCCTAAACAAACAAAGGCAAAAACTAGTATAAGGAAAAAGTATAATTTAATATGTAAAATAAAACTGTGTGTTTTTTTCTGTGAAAGTTTTGGGATAAACGGTTTGGTAAAAAAACATTTCCGATAACCAAATCTTTGATTTAATATTAAATCTAAATTTTTAAGGTAGGAATTGTCCTATCGATTTCCAACTGTGCATGGTGAACATGCTGATTTTTAACTTTTTCGACAGCCATTTTTTATACGATATAATTATCCTATTGATCTGATTTTTAGTACTAATTTCTATTACAACAAGGTAACCAATTATAAGCGAAGCATCTCTATAATTAAATCCTAAAAAGTAAAAGTATGTCCTTAAACAGTATCCAGTATTTAGGGCAGTTTTTCAATAAATCTACTTACAATTTTTTGTCATCCATATTTAATAGCACCCGAGAGAATAACGTTTTTGTCCAGATTATGAAAAGATTAATTGATATCTTAATCTTTTACATAAAAACTGTGGGTTCTTCATCTTAAACTTGATTGGTTGGATTAAAATAACAGTGTTCTAACTTGTCAACCATTGATTAGGTTTGTAAATCAAATTGTCTTTTACCTTCATAAGATTTTTACCAATCTGTTTTTTCCTGAAAAAAGTTGTGAGACCTAAATAGCTGTGTCCATGTGACAGCCATACTTATTATACAAAACAACATAACAAGGATGACAACATCCATAAAAGCGAAGCTCTAATATAGTTGGACAAATGAACATTAACACCTGTAGAGTGTATGAATTGAATAAAGAGAATATAAATAGTTTTTTATTTTATAAATTTAAACAAAATTTGTAGCATGTTTGTTGCAAAACTGCTAAAATACAAGATACTATTTAAGGACATACTTACATTTTTAGCACTTGATTATAGAGAAGCTTTGCTTATACCATTATACTTTATTGTCTTAGGAATAAGTATTTCAAAAAGCAGATGAATTGGGTAATTTTATCACGTAAAAAAATGTTGGATATCGATATGACAATTTTTACGTATCCAAATTAACTAAAAGAGCTAACCGTTAATTACGGACGGACGGACTGACCCTAATTATAAAAAAGCTTCACTTTTGAAAAATATACAGAGTTGCCATACAATATTACCATAACTTAGTCCCCATATGACAGCCATAGTTATGAGACAAAACATATAAAAACATACCTTAAGTTAGTCCACTTTTAAAAACCATAAAGGGCTGTGAAAAAAGCCTGCAATAGTTATAAACCTTCTCTGGGTCTATAAGAAGTTTCAGTGTTAAGAAAAACCACAGTGGTTCAGCGGTTAACTAGATTTAAAGCTGACAGACAAACAGGCATACATTCTATAGCGTATGCTCCCTTTCTATCTAGGGTAAGAGGGTTTGAAAAAAAAACATTAAACCATCCAAAGACTAAAATTCAAAAGTAAAATTATTACAAAGATTATTTGAAATTGACAAGAAATAATTTTAAATTTTTATATTAAGCATTAAAAGTGTGTTTTTGGCTGTTTATGCTATTTTCAATATTTTTGTATAAAGCATTAAAAGTGTGTTTTTGGCTGTTTATGTTATTTTCAATATTTTTGTATAAACGTTACAAAACATATTCTATTCTTTTTTAAGCCGGGGTTTTAATTTTGTTACCGTACAATTTACTTATATTTTAAGCATGAAATACACATGAATTTAGGAATAGGAGATTGTAGGATGTTATAATTGTAATTTTGATTTTAGATAGAGGGGCATTAATCTACAACTTAATCTTCTCCAAAATATTTTTATGAAAATGATATTGTCATACTTGGTGTCATACTTTGTGTCATCCTTGTTTATGTAAAAATTCGGCTGAGGATTTTGTTATCCCAAAATTCATTATGAGAGAGGAGACAATAGACTGTTTATTAAACTAGTCCCCAATGTTTTCTTATTTGTTGGCTTAACAACTTTGGGGACTTTTAGTCAATTTTGATTTGCTAATTTATTAAGTAGAGTGTCCAAACGTTTCAACCACTAATTTTACGCTACAGAAGGGGTAATTTTGAGTATCATCATAGGTGGAATGAAAATAAACGTTCTTGGTTAATTTTTTCTATACAATGCATTATTTTTTTTTACAGCTGAAACTTATAATTTTAAGATTAGAATCTAATTGTGTTTTTATAATCTCTGCGAATCCTCAAGCGTTTTGTTCTATCTTTTTCAGTATGGCTTCCAAACCGATTAATATCCGCTGGATTAAAAATCATGTATAGCATCGTATTACAAACTATATTCCATGAATATTAAAATAAGAATCATAAAATTATTACCAGTTTTATTAGCTCGGGCCTTCGGCTGGTCAGGGTTAACAGAACTGGCTTTAATCTTATAATTTTTAATTTTAATATCCGCGGAAAGCTGTCTATGATACCATACGATATATAACACAATTATATTAGGGGATCTTAAGAAATAAGACAATGGACGATAAATTGGTGAAAACTCTAATTTTTTTTTGCAAACAACCTTCCTTAATTAACGGAGGGGGGGGGGATACTACCCTTTCGCACGCCTCTGCTTAGAGCCATGAGTTTAAATCAGAGAGAGGAGAAAATGGGCTGTTTATTACTCTAGTCCCCAAAGTTTTATAATAATGTTCTTATTCGTTGACATAAAAACTTTGGGGAGTTTAATGAATTTAAATTGGTTGTATCATTAAGTTGAGTGTTGGAACGTTTTAACCAATAACTTTAATCTACAGTAATTTTGTGTATCATCTGCATTGGGGATGTAAATCAATTTATCGGCCATTGTCTTATCCCTTTAGATCCCTGTAAACTATAATTGACTTTATTTTACATAACAACCCCCCCTTAATTAACATAAATGGATACTAGCCTTTCGCACGTCTCTGCTTAAAGCCATGTATTTAAAATGCATAGAAAAGAATGAAAAATATTTTTTGAAATTTTGTCATGAAAATAAATTAAAATTGCATTACATATTCACATTTTTATTACAAATATGGCTGGACTATAGTTAGTTAGTACAATGAAAGTAAGTTAGGACTATACATATTCACATTTTTATTACAAATATGGCTGGAAATATGGTTAGTTAGGACAATGAAAGTAAGTTAAGACTATACATATTCATATCTTTATTACAAATATGGCTGGAAATATGGTTAGTTAGGACTTTGAAAGTAAGTTAGGACTATAGATATTCACATTTTTATTACAAATATGGCTGGAAATATGGTTAGTTAGGACTATGAAAGTAAGTTAGGACGAACCCGCGACCGTGGCTCAGCATGTAGCGTACTGCTCATCGTCAGGGAGGTGATAGGTTTGAATCATAGCATAGAACCGTGTAATTACTAAAGACGTTAAAATGGTTCCTACTGCTAATATGTCAGGTGAAGGACATTAATTATTAGAGTACAAGGAATGCCTTGGCCAAAAGCAGGCACAACTCATTACCATGCACAGTAAAGACTTCTTTGACAACAGTCATGCAATCAAAGAGTTGGTTGTCATATTGGTGTTACTTAACCTAATACCCCTGGTGTTTGGACAGAAAAGGAGACATTTGGCTCTCCTTAGTTATCCTTAGTTGTTAGACTTGGGCGTTTGGGATTGCAAATTGAATACTGCTACCGATCCAGTAGGTGTTTCCCGGCTCACCACTGCCATTTTTATTTAAAGATCCATGTTTTATTGACAGCACTGGCTTGGCATCGGCATCGGTAGTGGCAGTGGCATCGGCAGTGACATCAACAGTGGCAGTAGCATTGACAGTGGCATCAGCAGTGGCAGTAGTATTGGCAGTGGCTGGCATCGGCAGTGAAATCGACAGTGTCAGTAGCATTTACATTGGCATTGGCAGTGGGCAGCACTAAATGATTTAAAGATCCAGCTCTTGTTTATATTTATTTGAATTGTCCTAATATATCAACACTTGGAAATATTGTTAGTTATTTGGCTGGAAGGAGGAGCCAATGGACTGCTTATATCACTAGTCCCCAAAGTCTTATAATAAAGTTTTCTTTTACGTTGGCTTAACAACTTTTGGACTTTTGAATTTTGATTGGTTGGTTCATTTGGTTGGGTGTCCAAACGTTTTAACTAATTGTAATCTACAGAAGGGGTAATATTGTGTATGATCATTGGGGATGTTCATCTATTTATCAACCTTTAACTTATCACTTTGGATCCTTGTTATATATCTCTATTAATCCATGTTAATATGTTTTTGAATTGTCCTAAGATACCAACATTGTATTATTATAGTTATTTGTTTATATTAATCAAGTGGATATATAATTAGGTATATTACTTTGACGCCTTCATTAGGAATGGATGGATAGGTAAATGGCAGAAAATACAGAGAGAGAGAGGACAATTGGCTGTTAGTCACCAAAGTCCTATTATAACGTTTTCTTATTTATTGACTAAAAAACTTTGGGGACTTTAGTGGATTTTGATATGTTGCTTCATTAGGTTGAGTGTTTAAACGTTTGAACCAATAATTTTAATCTACAGAAGGGGTATTTTTGAGCATAATCATTGGTGATGTACATCAAGTTATCTTCCATTGTCTTATCCCTTTAGATCCCTGGTATTTACATAACATTTACGTTTTCCTTTGTCCCTTAATATTAATGTGAAATTTTTTAACTTTCATGTAATTATATATTTTTTGATTTTTTTATGCAAAAGGGTAAATACCTTAATTTAATATTAAAACAAGGATGACAACATATATAAAAGCGAAGGTTTGAAACGAACATTGACACTTAGCATTGACAGCAGAATATTAATGCATAAGTCTTAACAAAATTATAAGTAAATTTGTTGCAAATTTGCTGAAATACATGATACTGTTAAAGGACATACTTACATTTTAAACTTGATTAGAGAGAAGCTTTGCTTATAACATTGTACCTTGTTTTATTAGGAATCATTATTCCAAGAATCAGATGAAAAAGGAGAATTATAGCATGTAAAAATTTGTTGTAAAAATAAAATAAAAAAATAAGCATGTTTTAAATGAACGTACGGACTTTCTGGTAACGATTGTAGAGTTGCTAAGCTTCTAAAATCTTACCTAATTGTTATAGGAATCATCATGCAAACTTTGGAATCGATAGGAAAATTCTAACCTGTGGTACCATCCCCCATAATAGGTATAACCCTTCCCACGACCTATGAGAAGCTAAGAGCTGTAAAGGAGAACCATATCGTTTCAGGGGTTAGCGAAATCCTTCGGTACAGACAAACATCCTGTTACGTTATTTTAAGGATAATCAAAATTAAATAGTTACATGTTTTCCATTTAAGTCATGGAATGGTTTAAGTATATTTTTCCTGTCTCCGCTACCTATAAGTAAAATTAAATGGTTACAAAAATCAATTTTATTTTTCATTTTAGTTATCGGTAGTTGCAACATGCGACGTATGAGAAATTACCTTTTAAGAGGTGTGTTTACATTATGTGGAATTTACTAAATTATATCCTTATAATAAAGTAACATAATGTTTGTCTGTTTGTTTGTAACGAAGGATCTCGCTAACTGATGTACCTCACAGATTAGCTTCTAATAGGTTCTGCAAAGTATATAACTATTTTAGGGAGGGTACCACAACCCTTCCAAGATAAATCGTCCATAGAAAAATTTAGTTATTTACTAAGTATATTTGCGATCACTTTTATTTAATGAAATCTTCCAATTTTTAACATTTACAAAACGGCATGCTTTATTGCATCAAGATCCATGACAGATCTATATAGGAAATAAACGTCTATAAATGAGCTCGAGTCTTCCAATGGTAAAGTGTTTAAAACTCATAGTGCTCCAATAATCCTCATTAAACTCTCATTGACCAAAGTGATAAGACCTTTAT
>LS056651.1:0-11935 GCA_900241095.1 Acartia tonsa
AAAATACCTGAATAACTAGCACCATCCGGTGCTAGCAGAAACTCTCTGTCCAGGCCGTTTGAGCAGTGGACAATCCTCAGCTTCCATCCCTCCGGTACCGTCTCATTGTCAGAGATCCAGTCATATTTGTCGGGACGGAGTTTGTTACCCTCTTTTCTGGATTTGGCCTGCAGTTTGTCCATATCTTCTTGTGAGTAACTGAATAAGGATGGAAATATTATGAAAATCAAAGCTAAAATACAAATACGAAAATATTTTAGAAAATATGGTAAATAATACACAGATTTTGTGCTATAATTATAAGAGTTATATAACGCATTAAAATATATTTAAATTAGCGATTTTATTCTAAAAGAGAAAAATATAGAATATTATATAGTATAGCTACATTTATTACTTAAATTTGTATTATCTGTAACTTTAAGTTTCATGCTTTCGCAATCTTCAGAAATATACACCCTAATAAAAAAATTTTAAAGACATTTTAGAAGATTTTTTTAACAAAAATATTTAATAGTTTGTCCTCTAAAATCACCTCAATATTAAAAAAAATAACCAAAAGAAGAACTATTCTTCTAGCCCTATTATTGCCAAAGCTAGAGTTTTTTTGATAACTTACATAAACGGACAGACAAACGGACATACAAATAACAGAATGTGGACGTCGTAGTGTCCACGATTGATTAAGATCGGTATTAGGATTGTATAAGAAACATTCATCCAGCCCTAAAAGGCATAAAAAATTTGCCTTATTTACCTTGCTGGATCAGCCATCATATGAGTGAGGGCTGCCTTGGTTGACCGCAAGTAAGTCATATCCGGAGCCAGGTAGTTGTAGTGCGCCTCTTTCCTAGCGCCACGCCCACTGTCCGGCTTCATATACCAGCCACAGGGAAGCTCATCACTAAAAACCAGATAATATTCAGGGAGGAAGGGGATATTGGGCTGTATATTACACTAGTCTCCAAAGTGTTATAGACATAGTAATGTTTTCTTATTCATTGGCTTAACAACTTTGGGGAATTTTATTGAGTTTTGATTGGTTGGCTAATTCAGTTTAGTGTCCAAACGTTGAAACCACTTACTGTAATATACATCAGGGGTAATTTTGTGTATCGTAATTGGGGATTTATATCAATTTATCGGCCATTATCATATCCCTTTAGATTCCTGGGTAATATTGCAGATTTTAAATGCTTTCGATTCATTCATTATTAATAATATACATCTAGTTTCAGGACTCGGCAGCTGCGCGTAAGCCGTTTTTTAAGCATCAGGGAAAAAAACATTTTACAATTTTAAAATCAGCAGCAAGTCATAACCTGGCCCAAATATGGCTATCTTATTCTCTCTTTTCAAAAACATTGTCAAATATTTATTTTATCTCATTTTAAACCTTGTATTTACCGGTTAAATTGGCCCTTGTAAAAAGTTCCTAAACTATTCTTATGTCCCGTGGTTTTTTAAAGTTTCTATAGGTACATTTTACTTGTGTTGGTTGGTCCGTATAATATGATGAATTATCACCTTGAGATCCATCCATCCGCCAGCAAACCTTTCTTCATAGTTTCTAAGTCTTCATCGTGCATATTTTCATCCTGAAAATTTTTAATTGAAAATTAAAATATTGATATTTTTTTGGTAACAAACATAATTTTAAAAAGTTACAGCTAAGAAATATGTAGGTTTCCTTTTTCCAGTATGGCCTCAAAACCGATTAATATCCGTAGGCTTAGAACCGGTTCTCAGCCATACTGAAAGATCATATATAGTAGGTAATAAGACAATTTTTCTCAAATACAAAAATAAAATTATAGGGAATATAAATACCAGTTTCGTTAGCCCAGGCTTTAATCTTATATTTTCATCTAAACAACCACAGAAAGCTGTAAATAATACAATGCCACAAATCAATTAAACATACATGTATGGAATAAAACATTAGTTGGAAAAGTAGGATAATTGTGTTATTTATGGAGCACCAGTTACCTTCATCATATGTTTAATAGCCTCAACCCTGCTGGTACAAAACCTCCCATCTGGAGCCAGGTATCGCATGGTCTCAACTATCTTTCCAAAGGAGTTCATGTTTATTACTGAACTTCGCCAACCTAAAATAAAATTATTGTGAAAGCTAAACTATTTAAAAGTTCTGAACTATTGTTTAGCGTTTCCTATTGCAGTGTGTCAGAGATCTAAAGGGATAAGACAATTGCCAACAAATTGATGTACATCCCCAATGATAATACACAAAATTACTCCTTCCGTAGATTACAATTAACAGCTGAAACGTTTGGACACTGAACTAAATGAACCAACCAATCAAAATTCAATAAAACTAAAAGACCCCAAAGTTGCGAAATCGACGAATAAGAAAACGTAATTTAAAAACTTTGGGGACCAGTGTAAAAACAGCCCAATGTCCAGTCCACTCCCTCCCTGGTTAATGCATGATTAAATAGTTATAATGACCTGGTGGAAGAGTTTCATCGCTATCATTCCAATTATATTCTGCACTAAACTTCTTTATTGGAACTGGCACTGTTTTAAATTTACGTATCTCATCCTCAGTAAATATTCCAGGATCTGTTTGTATTGCCTATACAAAGTAAATAAATATATTAGGTATAGGTATCATTAACTAAATACATGAACACAATTTTTTTCTCATTTTATTTATGAAATACAATTGTTTCACTAATAAATAGATCATCAGTTCCAAATAAGATGTTAAAAATATGTGTCTTTTCATTTACATTATAAATCTTTTAAAGATACTGATTAGGAAGTAAGAATATGTGTCACATCAAAATGTTATCACCTGCCTTATATATCAAATACTAAGTTTCTTTGTCTGTAACTAAAAATCTCGAAAATGGCTTATCTAGTTGGAATTGTATTAAGCTTTTTAGGAATACATAGATACAAGAAGATACCTTTAAGATGGCCTTTTTTCCTCTGTACATTTTTCCACTAGGAGAAAGAAACCATTCCATATCTGTCATACCTCCCTAAAATGTTAAAGACAAATGTGATATGTTAATATTATCCCTCACCCTCATCAACTACCCCATTAATAACACACCCTACCAAATCTTTGAAACACACAAGAAATGTTTCAAGATAACAACATCCATAAAAGCGAAGCTTAAACAATAAACAGTATGACAAACGAACATAAAAAAAAACACGTGTCAGAACTTAATTAGCAGATTTTTAAATCTGAACAAAATTGTACTACAAGCTACTATTTTAGGACATACTTACATTTTTTGGATTTGATTATGAAGATGCTTCGCATAAAATATAGACCTATGTTGTTCTAGGAATCAATATCCCAAAAATCAGATGAAAAGGATAAATATATATTATTAGGTATACAAAAAATTTGTTAAAAAAGTTAAAATTTGCATGTTTAAATGAATTTATAGTTAACAATTTATAGTTGTTACGCTTTCTAAATCAAACTGTTACAGGAATCTTCATACAAAGTTTGAAGCTGATAGGGCAATTCTGAAATGTTTAAATCAATGATAAAAGTTCAATCATACTTACGTTTGTTCTTATCTTTGATTTTCTTGTTTTCCAACCAGTCGGCACTGAAGGATCATTTTCTATCCATCTATTGCAAGATTGTTTATTATCAATATAATATCAGAGGGGGCAATAGGCTGTTTATAACACTAGTCCCCAATATTTTGTAACTACGTTTTCTTATTCGTTGGTTTAACAACTTTTAGTGAATTTTTATTAGTTGTTTTATTTAGTTTAGTGTCCAAACGTTTTTTTAACCACAAATTGCAATTTACATAAGGGGTAATTTTGTGTAGCATCATTTAGGATGTACATCAATTAATTTGTCATTGTCTTATTATGTCAATTTCCTTGCTACGTGCATAGCAATTTTGTTTTGCTTACTTAACAGTTCTATAATTTCATTTATGCAGTATGACATAAGTATAGCCTTTGATTGAAAGAAAATCTTATCATTGAAAAAATGAATTATCCGATTTTAAAACATTTGGGGAAAAAGTAGTAGGTAACTAACGTAACTAAGTATAAATAAAAATAAAACATTTGTAATTAAAATCCCAGATACCTCTTGTGTAGATTACAATTAGTGATTGAAACGTTTGGACACTCAACTAAATGAACCAACCAATCAAAATTTAATAAAAGGTTGTTAAGCCAAAGAATAAGAAAACATTTTTTGTAAGACTGTGGGGACTAGTGAAATAAAAAGCCCAATATCCAGTCCCTCCCTGTAACTATCCGGTTTTTAGCATATCTGTTTCTATAATTTATAGGGTTTATATTGATTATCTTCCCTGATTTTTAGTCTGCTTTGCATTAATCTTATGTCTTCCAGAGAATATTCTCTCTCTTTCATCCATTCCATGGCAGCTTTTCTACAATTAATGACATAAAACTTAAAAGTAATAAAATTAGTAAAGTTTATAATGTTGTGAGTTAAAAAAGTATTTAAATCTTCACAATATACTTCAATGTAGTTATCAAAACATTAAAGGTGTCCAATAAAGCCTTTCAAGTCTCCCCCCCCCCCTTATTTTTTTCATGAAATTAAAATAAGGAGGCTGTTTTTTATCAGATGGGCTTTAACACTGCAGGGCATGCGGTACCTTACCTCTTCGGAGGCTAGTATCCAGTAATCTTAGCTAACAAATAAAAGAAAAACTACACCTCTTATATCCAATTTATTTAATAATAAGGGTTGAGGGATTTTCTGTGTCCGACAAGGCAATTTGAGGGAATAATTAAATAAATTCTAACCTTTTGATATAGAATACCTAGTAGTTAGGTATTTATCGCATCTTATTATAAACAGCTGTCCGCTGATATAAAAATGTACAATTATAAGATAAGACCGTCTATCTCAGGGCTAACAAAACTGGTTTTAATATTATGATTGCACATTTTTATATTCTTAGAAAACTGGATATATTAGTATTACTATACGAAACATGATTTTTCAGTATGGCTGAGACCCGGTTCTAATCCAGCGGATATTAATCGGTTACAAAGCCATACTGGAAATGTTTTACCTGCCAGGAAAGAATGTTCCTACGGGACTCTTAATATGCTCCAGCTTTTGTCCTGTTCGCGTCAAAAATTCCTTAATCAACCATCCCTGAAAATGTAAAATTCGATAACGGGGACTATGTCAGGGATCTAAAGGGATAAGACAACGGCCGATAAATTGGCGTTTATTCCCAATGATGTTACAAAAAATTAACACGTATTTAGATCAAACTTAGTGGTTGAAACATTTGAACACTCAACTAAATGAATCAACCAATAAAAAATTTCTGAAGTCCCCAAAGATGTTAAGCCAACGAATAATAAAACATTGTTATAAAGCTTGAGGCACTAGTGTAATAAAAAGCCCAATGTCCCCTCCCTCCCTGGACTATACCTGAGGAACGGAAGGATCTGGTTTCCACTCAGCATCCTCACTGTATGGCAGGGAAGCTCCTCTGGGACTTGAACAATTGGATTCTTCATACTCACTGTCCATCTAAAAATAAGTTGATTTTACACGTAACTTTTTGATGTATTTTTAGTAGCAAAGTTACTCTTTGTCTGTCAAGCCGTCAGTCTTGTAACGCTGGGTAATACATTTGATTTTCTGGTACACCGAAAAACGTCCTAATGCGACAAACCTCCTAAATGACAAACGTCCCAATGCGACACCTCTAAAGTAAAACAAGTTAAGGGGCCAATGGGCTGTTTATTACAAGGATCCCCTAACTTTTATAATAACGTTTTCTTATTCGTTGACTTTTCAACTTTGGAACTTTAATTAAATTTGATTTGGTTGTTGATAAAGTTTAGTGTCCAAAGTCAAACGTTTTATTCACTATTTGTAATCTACAGAAGGGGTTATTTTGTGTATTAACATTTGGGATGTATATCAATTTAACGGCCATTGTCTTATCCCTTTAGATTCCTGAGTATATTGCAGTAATTTTTAAAGTATACACAACCTCATTCAATCCAGTAGATGTATCTATCTCCATCATTGAGTCTTCTGTATCCTCGGAATGCACCTCCATCTACAAGATTAAGTCGTTTATTAATATTTCCTCTATGGCTCCGATTTGAACCGGCACTCAGCCATACTGAAAAATCATGTATAGCATCGTTTTTCAGTCAATTTTCAAAATCACTAAATGTCCGTTTTCTTAGCCTGGCCTTTCACCTTTTGGGGTTAACAAAACTGGTTTTTATCTTATAATTTCTCAATTTAATACCCGCAGAAAGCTGTCTATAATACGATGCGATAAAGAACGATACTTTTATTTCACCTTAAAACATTGGGCAATGGGCATTAATGATAGTTATGTAATTCTACCTTGTAAATTTTTAAAGATTTGTTTAACATATTTTTATAAAGTAGTAAGCTTTGTTAGTCTGTAGCGAAGGATCTTGTTGTACCGATATGGTTCTTCTTTACAGTGAAGCTTCTTATGGGTTCAGGAAAAGGATTTTAGGGGAGGGTATCCCTTCCAATAAAAGATGAATCCCCAATTTTTTTTCCAATTTTCTTTTTAAAACTGAAATTAAAAATAGGGGTGGGTGGGAGGTAATGTTAATAATAGAGTAACTGCGCTTCTTAACCCGTGACCATGGCTCAACACGTAGCACACTCGCTCATCGTCGGGGAGATGATAGGTTCGAATCTCGGTTCTCGGTTTAACACCGCGTCATAACTATAGACGTTAAAAATGGTTCCTACTGCTAGTATGTCAGGTGCGCAAAATTAATAGTTAGAGTAGGGGGAATGCCTTGGCCCAAAACAGGTGCAACTCATTACCATGCACTGTTAAAAAGGTCGTGCAATTAATGGGTTGGTTGTCTGTTGGACGAATGGACGCTTTACACCGCAATCATAAGCGGAGTATGTTTCAAGGTGCGTGGAGAGGTCTAGAACCCGAAGCGACACCACAAGCCACCTAGAGTCATCATCAACTGCGTTTCTTACACTTAAGATAATCAACTATCAAACGGACACTTTAGTTTTGAAGAAAAGCTTTCTATATAAGAATTAGTCAAATTGTCGATTTACAAAACTTAATTATGAGTTAATTTAATCATACTACTCATTTATAATCTAATTTTAACTTACCTTTAATTTTTATTTTGTAGTTTATTTTCCTTTTGTCTCTAATACATTATTTATTCTGAATTAAAATCAAGAGTTTAAAAGGGATAGTAGCATGAAGTGCATTTCAGAAAAATGATTTCAAGCAGAAGCTACAAGTATACCATCTAACAAGTATAATTTTGTATTACAATAAAAAAAAATTATACATCACTAAATTAATCGTCATGCTGTTTTTGTGAAAATAAGCCAGCTACATGAATTGCATAAATCACAAGAATACAATTTCAAAGTCTTGATATTTAAAAACTACATTAAAAATCTTTCAAATATATGCCCTAAAAATGTAGTTTAAACCATTGAACAGGAAAAATATGCAGTTCACTAAATTCAAGTTGAAATGCATTTCGTGCAACTACCTCTTTATTTTCCAAAATAGGTATATAAGATCTACATTTAAAATGCAACACCTTTATTTGTAACTAGCGGCTTCGCCACTAGAGGCCTCTAGGGGCACATGAGGAGGGGAGAAATCGTTATTTTTATTTTAGATTTAAAAAGAAAAAGTCAAAAAAATTGGGGTGGGGAGGTTATAAAGCTTCCAAGGATCTAAGAGAAGCTACCCTGTAAAAGAGAACCGTATCAGTTTTATCGGTTAGCGAGATCATTCGGTACACACAGACAAACATCCTATTACTTTATTATAAGTAATTATTATTAATCAGACATGCGCAAACTTGATTTCTAATTTTCTTTTTACCAGAATTAAATTTTAAAATTCCGTTTCTAAAGTAGTACGGTTTCTTTAAGCTTACCTACAGATTTAATTGTGATTTTTAAGCAATCCTTCATGTTTTTTTGTAATAAAATACATTTGATATACATAAGTAAAATAATAAGAAATTTTTGGCCAAATTCACATTTCACAGTATAAAATCACAATTATAAACACTGTATTAATTAGCTCTATCTATCTCTTCTTGAAGTAGATATACTTGTTGAAGTAACAGCTGTTCACTGATGTGGTGTGTAGAACGGTGATGAGAGGGAAGAAGAAAGGCTAGTCCATCCCCTACACTACACACACAGACTAGTACAGCAGGGCCAAGCAGGCCACCACTGTTATCTAGTTTCCCGCATTTATTTACTCCTTGTGTAACAAATGGATTATTCCCTTGACATGCCTAATATCCTACTGTCTCAATAGTGTAGCTGGGAGACTTTAGGATCCGCCAACACCCACACACTCTGTAGCAGGCAGGTGGCCTCCGTCTTGTTATTATACAGATACTCCGTTGTCTCCGTGAGCTCAGGAATGCTGCTACACCGCACAGAGGAGAAAGTGGCGGAGATGGAAAGACAAGAAATCTCTCTCTAGCACAACAACACTATACTGTTTTTGTCTCAGATTGTATTGTATACTTTTTACCAAAGTAGCAGGATGTCTATATGTAGGCATGTATGTCCGATAAGATTTTGTAAACGGATGGACTGATCGTTCCACCTAATTTCTAGGGGAGTTTTACATTGGTCAAGGCAATGTTTTAAGCTGAACTAACTAAACGGTTAGAATGATTTGATAAAAAAAAACCTAAGTCATGACCATGGCTTGCTATTTTGATCTAATTTTTTAAGATCTGATCTTAAAGGCTAGGGACGATGCATATTTAAGTGAAAAGGAAAGTTAGATTACATAAAATACAAAGGGGAATAATGTGTTCTCCATCTACTACATACAAGAGTTGTATCTTATAGAGAACTACATCTACTTCTCTCCAAATATTGTATCTTTAAAAGCGAGGCTAGGCTTTTCAAAATTATTGGTCGTTACTCAGTCTCTCCGTAACATGATTAATTCCTGTAACAGTTAGGAATGATTATAAAAGCGAATCATTACCAATCCATATGTCCATATTAAACATGATAATTTTTCTAGTTTTATATTTTATGCTTAGCATCTAATAATTTTGCATCCTAGTTTCTGGATAATTCAATATTTCTACATTCTCCCTGTAAGTACTGACCTACTGTGTAGAGAGTGTAATGCCAGGCAAGCTAACTCTACCCTACACCACCACTCTCTCCTATACATACTACTACTACTGCAGAATCTCAAGGGAGAGCAAACTGCTGTAAGACTAACTGGAGCATGCACAGTCTATACATAACAAGGTTGATAATATACAGCGTAAGAATATACATTAAATCATTTGAGTAAAGGAAAAGCGCACAAAAACAATAAAATGTTATTCCATCTTGTTGTTATTTTATACGGTTAAGCCATATGATTATTACTCCCTTATATCATACTAGTGGCTGCGCCCTAAACAGTCAAAAACCATACACATACTTCAATCTAAAAATGAAATAGCCTAAAACCATCCTACGACCTATAGTGAAGCTTTCCTAAGAAGGGAGAACTCAATCTGTTCTGTGGTTATTAAAATCTTAAGCTTCAACAAACAAAAATATTCTACTTTATTAACTTTACTAGCGGATTCGCCCCTAGCCTCTAGGGGCTTTGCCCCAAGAGGTGATAAAAAAAATTAAGGTGAAATTCGTAAAAAGATCAAGGAAATATCCTACAAAAAAAGGACCAAGGAAATCTTCTGCAATAAAAAAAAGAAAGGGGGGGATTTTTTTTGTATTTTTTGGGGGGTTGGGGGTGTCCCACCCCCCAAGAAAATAGCCTAAAACCACCACAGGACCAGTAGGTATATTACCTGAGGAGTAGAATCCGATCGGTTCAGTGGTTACCGAGATCTTAAGCTTCAGACGGACGGACAGACAGACATCGTAATACTTTGTATTATAGATAGTTTTCTGCTCAAATTAAAAATGTCTGATTTTGACACAAGTTCTAATTACATTTTTTCTTTATATTTTTGCGTAGTAGTGTTAACATCTTAGGTAATATTAATGTTATACAAGTTGAAACGTGTATTTTCGAAATAGATTCATATAGCAAATGTTTTTAATTTTCTTTTTATTTAATAATAATAACAGGGGGCACTGTATTCAAAGTGGCAGATAGGGGCAGAAAAATAGCCTAAAACCATCCCAAGGATTAAATCTATAATAAAAATATCCTTAAACCATCTCTGGACCTAAGTGAACCTTCCCTAAAGAAGAGAACTAATAAGTTCAGTTGTTTTATAAATAAGAAACATGTGATATATTTATCAACCCTTATATGAAATGTCGATATTTGTGTCGTAATATCTCGTATACTGGTTCTCCATTTACTGTTCTGGGCAGGATTTTATTTAAACATGATATCATTTGAAACATTTTCTGTCTAAACGATTATTCTTTCTAAATATTAGTCATTTACAGGGAGGGAGGGGACATTGGGCTGTTGAGCTGTCAACGGGGGCGCCGTAGCTCTGGTACTGCACTGAGTTACGGTGATAAGAATTCGAGTTCAAACTCATGCATGTTGCAATCACAACATGTTGTCTCGAATTCTTCAATGTGTATTCACGCAACCTCCCCCAGTTGCGTTGGAAGGGAGATTGTTAGGTAGTTTGGATGCCTAATAATCAAGTGTATAATACCATCACTTCCCTTAATCCCAGGCTCCTCTGAGGAGAGTGTCATTCATTACGGTGACTTAATCTGGGACACCTGCCATACTCAAAACCGGCGAGGGTGAGGTAATAACGAGGAGCTCTCATGAGACAGCGTGTCAAGTCATACTTGAACGTGGAGCTTAAGCTGGCCCTGGTGGCTATACAAAAGTGTCTCAACATACTCCAGGAGTCTTAGGTCCAAACCCTAAGAAACTATGGCTAATCAAACAAAAAACAAACGAACATTTATACCCTCAGAGATGCGGCTTTTTTAAAGCTAAGACCACAGACGCACATATAAATGCAGATTAGACAGAGCAACTAAACGCACCTACAGTTTTTTCTCCTTCCCCAGGAAACTATATATTTTTTATGCTGTTAGTGGGGAGGGGGGGGAGGGATAAATAAATCAAACTGAAGACAAACGAACATTAATACCCTTTAGAGATGCGGCTTTTTAGAAGCTATTTCCGCAGTCGCACTTGTTCAAGCAACAAAATGAGCGGATCATGATGATTGCAATTGTAGACACCTTATTTTTTTATCTTTCCCAATATATTGTATAATTTTGGGAGTAATGGGTGTGGTTGATATTTCCCCAAACCCATATATACAATTATGGGGGATAAATGTCCTTGGTATAAATCTTTATAGTCATCCTTAGACCATCTTTTCTTTTCTATTCTTTGCATTTTCCGTTCTATAAGCTACATGGCTATATGGGATCATTGAAAACCAAAAAATAATATGACAATCCTTATATAAAACATGTGCAACCCAGACAACTTCCTGGCCCAAGTGATGGGACCTTTTTTGTCTGCTAGCATATTGTGCTCTGCCCTTTTGTGGCGACTTGGCTGTGTTTATATTTATGACGTTATTTGTTGATTTTTAAAAGACCCAATTGAAAGTCGGTACAAGGCCCCACCACATATGCTTATATCCCCTCTAAATTAGTACTTTAATCCTTATATAAAGTAACAGGAGATAGCGAAGTATTTTGCTTACCGCTGAACAGATTTGGGTCTTTTTTACAGTAAAGCTTATTAAAAGTCCTAGGTTTTGGGGGAGGGTACCGCCACCATCCCAAGATAAATCGACTATAGACAAAATATCTCCCCTTCAAAAAGATTTTTCTCTAACTAAAATTGAAAGTCAAAGTCGACTCCACACTACCCCCCCGTCCCCTCCTTCTCTAAAGTGCCCCTGGAGAAGCTTCTAGTGGCGTAGCCGATATTAT
>LS056652.1:0-11934 GCA_900241095.1 Acartia tonsa
TCTTGTAATCTCATCCAATTTGTTTTTCATAATAACTGTTCCTTAAATTTTTCTAAATATTTACAGATGCAATAAAAAGATTGGGGAGATTGGGGGTAGATTAATTTATTACCCATTTACTTATCCCTGTATGACTGCTAATAATACCTCACGTTCATCTTCCATCCATCTTGTAATCTCTCCTTATTTGATCTAACTTTTTATAATGAAAAAATATATAACCTTGCTTTGACCATTTATAGTTAGATATTAAAAGTAAAATAATATAGGGGGAAGGGGTTAAATAACTGTATGTCTCCACCCCGATGACCCTGTGCCGACTTTCTATTGGATCTTTGAAAATCAACCAATAGCGTTGGGGATTATTAACACAGCCAGGTCGCTACAAAGAGCAGAAATCAATTTGCTAGCAGACAAAAAGGTCCCCAACAGGGGGATCCAGGTAGTTGTCTGGTTATACATTCATATTTATAGAAATATATCATATATTTATGTCAGAAAGAAAAAGACATTAGATAGGTAAAGGGACATATAGCAAATACGTAAATAGATATGTAAAAAGATAGAATAAGGGAAATAAAAAAGAAAAAGATGACCAATAATGGTAAAATTCTACTTTTTATTATACTATTAGCTACGATCTAGAGGTGTCTAGGTAACCTTCAAAGAAGAGGATGGTGAAAATGAATCGAGGCCTAAATAACACGAAGAAAAATTAAAGACAATTGAAAGAGGCGGGTATACTATGCCCGCTTTTTGTAAATATCCTCATCCTTGTTTTGTACATGAGAATAATGACCAAGTTAGTTTAAAATTTACATACACATACAATTTGTGCTTTAACCAGGGACAAGGATAGGACACCTCAACGATATTTTTATTATGAACTTTAGTCAGTCAGAAAGAAATATAAAAAAAAATGATACATCAAGGTAAAGGGTTAAAAAAATAAAGTAGACCCAATCATTAATATTCCTTTCTAACAGTGGATGTAGAATATAAATTTATGAATATTATGACAGGGGAAAATTGTCGTCAATATAGCTTGCTAACATAGAACTAGTTTATTGGTCAGTTTGCTCATCAAGTAGGAAGAGACGGGATCGTCATTTTAGCCCGCTGCAAGTTTCACTTTGTTAAAGAACATGAAAATCTGGTGTAAAATCCAAGTGATAATATATCCATTATTTTGATAGAGGGAAACAGTTGGGGAGAAAACCCGTTACATACTTCACATGTTTTCTTTCCTAGTACCATATCCCTGATCTTAGCTGGAGGCAAAAACTGTTATTTACTCTCCTTGACAAAGTTTTTATAAGATAAGAAAAATGTTGCTAACAATAATTATGTGTTGAAATCATATTCTAGCAAATTTGGAATGCAGGCATTCTTGCTAAAATACAACAAAAACTCAAAAGGTTAAACTTTTTAAAGTCATTCTATGATTTAAAGTAGTAACGTGTTCTTTTTGTCAGAAGCTTAAGATCTCGAAAATTGCTGATCCGATTGGGTTTTTATTTTTCAGAGAAACTTTACGATTGTCTCGGGGTTGTTTTAAAATAATTTTCTGACCTAGAAGTTGAGATGAAGAAACTATTCTATTATATAGATTGTTTGGTGTCTGTTCATTAAGAGCTAAACAACAACTGAACCGACTTATTTTTTGTAATATTAGGGAAGCTCAGATCCTGGTTTGGTCTTAGCTTCCCTTCAAAAAGCTCGCTTGGCACTTTGAGGGGAATCACCATATTTTTTAATTAGACGGTCTTAGCCTAGCATCAATATTTCCTTTTTTGACGTCAATACAATTCTTTAGAAGAAAAAGAAATATACTGCTTATTTTCCTCTTAAACCCTATCCTGTCTTTGCTGCTAAATTTTTCACTTTGTCTAAAATATTTTATTTTCTTATTTTCCTTATTTTGATTGTCTTATGGTAATGTTACTTGATGTTAGTATTTACTTTCACTTTTCATTATTTATAAAGCTATTCAGTATTCTACCTTTAATGACATAAACACACATAATTTAAGCTAGATATTATATATTAAACTAGCGTCTACGGGCTCTGTATTCAAAGGGACAAAAAAATAGCCTAAGACCATCCCAAGAGTTAAATCTATAATTGAAATAGTCTAAAACAATCATGGGACCTATGTGAAGCTTACCTAAAATTGAGAATATAATCGGTTCATTAGTTACTGAGATCTTGAGCTTCAAACAAAAAAAAATTTTACTTCTTTATATTTACACTAGCGGGTACGACCCTAGCATCTAAGGGCTATATATACGATGGGATATGGAAGGGTAGAAAAATAGCCTAAAACCATAAACAGACTTTTTATAAAAAAAAATTAAAATAGCCTAAAACCATCATGGGACCTATAAGAAGCTTCACTCTAAAGAAAGACCATATCGGTTCAGCGGTTATTGAGATCCTTTGCTACAGACAAAAAAAGCTTACTACTTTATATAATAGGATGAGGATAACTTTTTAAAAATATTTAGACCAATGAAATATAAAAAAGACAAAGCTTTAAGTGATTATAAATTTTAAGACTGACCGACTAACCGTAAAAGCTTCTAGTCGAGTGTCTTCACTCCCCTATACAATTTAGCCACGCTACAATGAATATTTTGTATTTGTGTTGTTGTTATAAGATGTTGTAGAACAACTATTATTCTTTCATTAATTATTCCTCACTGTTTCTTATGTTGTCATACAGTCAACAATCTTGTGTCACAATAATAACATATACAGGGTGTCTCTATGTTGTCATACAGTCAACAATCTTGTGTCACAATAATAACATATACAGGGTATCTCTATGTTGTCATACAGTCAACAATCTTGTGTCACAATAATAACATACTAGCGGCTACGCCCCCAGAGGCCTCTAGGGCCACTTGAGGAGGGGAGAGTCAGAGGAGGGGGGGGGATTTTTTTAAGGGGCGATTTCTGTTGGGAGGGTGGTGGTACCCTCCCACAAAATAGTTATAAACCATCCCGGGATCTATGAGAAGCTATCCTTTTAGGTATAACCCGATCGGTTCAGCGGTTAGCGAGATCTTTTGTCGCATTCTAGTGACTTCGCCCCTACCCACTAGGAGCGAAGCCCTAATACAAGATGGGAAGTCCACCCCTCCCCCTATTTGTTTATGCTTAAAAGAAGAAATTTGGAGGGGGGGTTGGGGTGTGTCACCCACCAAGAAAATAGCCTAAAGCCAAAACATAACCAGTAGTCATATTCCCTAAAGAGTAGAGCCAAATCGGTTCAGCGGTTACTTTGTGCACTAGTGTACTTTATAGACTAATGTCCCTTCCCAGTATTAAAAAAGGCAAGTACATGAGCCAAATATAACAATTAAATTAGTAAGAAAATTATATATATAACATCTAGAATATCAGCAGAGATAATGAAATATCACAATAAAGCTACATGTCCTTTCATATATGAATACAAAAAGAACAACGGGAAATTTAATTTTGATACTATTATCCACAAAAATTTTGAGAATCGGACAAAAAACACCAAGGATATAAGGAAATCAGGAAATAGGATAAAAGTGGCCAAAAAGCTGTTTCAAAGCTGTCAAACTGCTATGGATGTTTTATACTCAAATATGCAACATAATGATGGAAATGTTGAAAAGAAAAAAACAGCTGATTAAGTCCCATTTCCCCTATATCGTTGCGGACATACAGACAAAGTAAATTACAGAGTAACTTCGCTACTAAAAAATGCACAAATTACCAATCACAAGAAAAAATTACGTAAATTACACACTTTTATCTAAGACAGTTAAGTTACAATGTAGATCAATTGCTTTGATAATGTCAAAAAAGCACAAAGTCACTGAATTGTAAGTAACCTTGTTTATTCATGAGTGTAAGAGGAATAAAGAATGAAAATTTCCATATTAGCGAAGCGAAATATTTTAGACATTAGCAATACGATTGTAGGTAAAGTTATTGATTAGGTAATATTGTAATGATTTTAATGTTAAAAAGACAAAATTAGGTAATCAGCCTGAATTCAAGTCTATTTTAATTTGATATGTATGATAAGGTTGATAAAAAACATGTATAAAATATGTTTATGAACGTTCTGGTAGCTATAATAGAGTTCTTAAACAATCAATACGATAAATACTGATGAGAGCTGGATGTAGAAAAGCTATGCTCATAACAAAAGAATAAAATAGTTTATTACTAAAGATAGTGTATTCAATACAATACAAAATATCAATGTATGCACAGTAAGGGAATTGCAATCCTATTAAATAAAGTAGTAAGGTTTTTATGTCAGAAGCTTAAGAATTCAAAACTATTTAGATAGGGAGATTGAAAGATAAGATTTGCATAGGTCCATGGATGGTTTTTAGGCTATTTTATTTTGAGCTTTAAGTTATAGACTTTTGAATACAGAACCCCTTGATTCCAGCAGCCAATATGGATGGTCTCATGCTATTTATTTTCTAGATTTAAGCCTTTGTATGGTTTTAGGCTATTTTTCTGCTTACATCTTACCCCTCTGAAAACAGAGACCATAGATGCTAGAGGCGCAATCGCTAGTATAAAAAAATCAAGTATAAGGAAATAAGGATTTTTCTATCTTTATACGATTAGGGTTTGGTTGATTTCCCAAGGATTGATTTTACTTTTTATAATACTTGTATTTGTTCTGGGGAATGCTTTGGCCCCCATGTTTGCCCCTTTTGACAATACACACAATAACATTATTATTTTCTTAGTTTATTTGTACAACTTATTATTATGAGTGTATTTATTATTCAGAGATCTAAAGGGATAAGACAATGGCCGATAAATGGATATACATCCCCAACAATGATACACAATATTACCCTTCCTGTAGATTACAATTAGTAGTTGAAACGTTTGAGCACTCAACTAAATGAACCAACCAATAAAAATTCAATAATAGTCCCCAAAGTTGTTAAGCCAACGAACAAGAAAATGTTACTATAAAACATTAGGGACTAGTGCAATAAACAGCTCAATGTCCCCTCCCTCCCTGTCTAATATTAAAGGGATAAATATTATTTTATTAGTTTATTTGAGCAGAAGGGGAAGGGGATGGTGTATTACTACTTTATACGTAATAAACGTTCTTACGTGAAAAGCCTGTTTGATTTTTTATAAAAAGAAAGGTTTTTAAAAATCCAAAACTAAGCATTAGAAATTTTCAATGATATTTTTATAATTTCTAGAATTTTCTTATCCTTTTTCCTTTCATATATATATATAAATATCAGAGAGAGAGAGAGGGGACAATGGGCTTTCTAATTCATTAGTCCCCAAAGTTTAATAATAACGTTTACTTGTTTGTTGGTTCAACAACTATGGGGACTTTAGTAAATTTTGATTGGTTATTTAAATAAATTGAGTGTTCGAACGCTTTAACCACTAATTATAACCTACAGTAGAAGTAATTTTGTGTATCATTATTTGGGATGTAATTGTACATCAATTTATACCATTGTCTTATCCTTTTGGATCCCTGCGTAAATTTACACATACATACACACACAAATACACAGACAAACAAAGTAATAATAGGAGTATATATTCAGTTTCTTTTGGCCATTTCCTGCCTTGCCTATTCTTGCCTTTTGTATCTTTTTCTATAAAGATTAACATACTAACATTTTGTTCTCTACTTTTACTTTAAATCTCAAAAATATTTATCATTCAATGCTTCACTTCGTCTAAAGCTTCTTAAGATTTATAAAGCCCCTATGGTTTAGAAAATAGCCTGAAACTACTTTAAAACATTTTTAAAGTTTTCCTTTAAAGCACCAGATTTGATTTTGTAAAAAAATGTTTAATAATTATTTTACAAATATCTTAAATTGTAGTTTTAGAAGTCAATAGGGATATTAAGGAATGAGACAATGTTCATCCTCAATGATGATAAACAAAATGACCTTCTGTAAATTGAAAAGTCTTTAAACCAACGAATAGTTTTTGGATACCAGTACAAATAAAAGTTAAATGTTCCCTACCTCCCTGTTTGTAAGCAATACTTTATTTTGGTAAAATTCATTTTATAGTTCTAAAGAAATCACTTTTATTAAATTTATTTTTTCAATTCTTTCAAATAAAAAGTACCATTCCAAATGGTACACAATCTGTGAGAAAAAGACCTGGGTATTGCAGTTGTAAAAGAAAATGATAAGATCTGTAATCAATGTTATAATGAAAGTAAAAGTGCTGCAAAAACCTAAAGGATAAATCACATAGATTGGCTACATGAAGCAAAAGGGGCAAAAATATCAATAAACTCTATTAGAAACTAAGAAACTATGAATTAAAATTAATTTAATGAAGTTTTAAGCTATTAGTAGACATGTAACTATAGCAGACTTCAATAATCAAAGTTTGAAAAAAAATGTTTCAAATAATTTTTAAATTAATTTTGACTTGGTATTGGTTTATTATGACACTAGCGGCTCGGGTGTATAAAAATTGCGTTCTTTAAATTCGATATTGAAGTCTTTTTCTTTAGATATTCGAATTATAATACCTATTTTAAGATAGCAAGGAGGTAGATAATCTTTGGAAATTGGTTATAATCACTCTTTGAAAATGACTCTGGTATTAGAAAAGGTGTAATCTGTGATGGACAGTTTTATTAACGGTCAAGATTAAGGATAGGGGCAGGTAAAAACAGAAATGATAACATCCTCAATCTCATTTTCTAAAAGAAATTGATTTTATTAAAAGGCCTTGTTAATATATCGTTACTGCTCTACAATGCTTGCTCTTGCGCATTTTTGTATGTGAGTAACAGGATGTCTTTATTATATACATTTATGTGTACCGAAAAATCTCACTAACCACTGAACCGACATGGTTCTTCTTAAATTAAAGCTTCTCATTGGTCCGGGGAAGGATAAAAACTATTTTTGGAGAGGGTACTACCGCCCTCCCATTGGAAATCATCCCAAGAGAAAATTTAGTTTTCCAGATAAAGAAATTGTAGTAATCAGATCAGTAAAGTCTATAAACAAAGTTTTAAAAGTAATAAAAATCAAAGGGTTATTATAGAGCAATATTTTGTTTAGAATTCTTATTCCTTTCCTTGGCACAAATGATCTAAAACTTTCTCGTTTTATCCTTATACCTATTGCATATTATCCTATGTATTAAAAGGACAATTGCATCCATAAGTAGCACAGCTGCAAATTGTTATGTCAATGAAGAAAAATCATGATAAGGCACATATAACAAAGTATATATTCATCATAGTATTACAAGATAAATATGAGAGAAAGGAAAAGATTTATTTAACAATTAATAAAGCCACATTCTCATGCTGAATAAAAAAATACAAATTACAATCTTTAGATTTTCCAAAACATTTGCATATGCCTAGAATAGAACCTTGGAAACGTGCAGTTTGCATTCGGCGTGGCCTAGGTTTTATAAGACCGTGTTATACCAAAAAATATCAAAAAGGTACTTGCTGGAAGGGAATACCTAGGGTTTAAAACTTAAAAAAGGTTCAACAAAAATAATAACTTCATAACAAAGGATGTGTTAAAAGTTGGTTGTCATTTAATTCAACGAAGTACTATTTAAAAATCAGATACATATATCAGCTTCCCTTATTTATCCTTGATTGTCGATCTTTATGTTACTGTGAAATTGATAGCAGTCTCATCATACGTTATGTGACAAATTTCCAAGGAAAGCCATAGATTCTTGAAATATGGTTTAATACAAGTAACATAACGCAGGTTTCTTATATCACAAGAAAGTACGATAAATAGAAACTTTGATTCTAAAAAGTATATTTTCTATTTAGTACAAAAAAAATCATCATGTCTGAAAGGGCTTCAAATATCATGGGAATGTTCCTTTTCTCACATTGAATAGACTAAAACTATCCCAGGACCTCTAGAAGTGTTTAATGAAAAAGAACTTTATTAGGTACTGGTTTTTCAAAAAGAAATAAAACTAAAACAGTTATTTAACGTGTTGAATTATAGACAGTTTTCCGCGAATATTAAAATGAAAATATTAGATAAGAAATAGTTTCTTTAGCCCCGATGAGGAGTCTCGATCTAAAAAAAACTTTAAAATATTCTTGGAAAATTGTTTGTAATACTTCTTTTTCAGTATGGCTGAGAATCGGTTCTAGTCCAGAACATATTACTCGGTTTCAAAGCCATACAGAAAATATTCCTCTTATTTCACAAATTGTACTCATCCAAATGCTTTTTGTATTGTTTATGTCTTTACAAAATACGAAAACTCTCCGATAAAGATATTTTTGCTTTAGTTCTATATATTTGGTTACTTCTCCAATTCTATTTTTTAGTAGCGAAGCTACTACTCAAACCACCCTTAACTTATCGGTTGGTTGCAGCTTTCAACCTCTTTATATACGAAATTTAAAATATCTTCCCCCTTTTCAGTAGCTTACTTGTTGGGTTAAAAAGGGGAATCTCTATACAGTGCCTATAAAAATGGCATACTGGCCTGCCATTGGTAATTTAGTCTGTGTAGTAGACTATCGTTGTCATTAGTATTGTATGACGTATTTTTTTATAGGCACTAAAAAGAGCTTCCCCTTTTCACACAAAAAGGCTTGTTAATAAACATTAAAACATTTCTTACATTTGATAAGAATGAATAAACTTTTATCAAATTTTTTCCCCATTTTCAATAAATGCTTCGCCACAATTTGTGATGATTATCCTTGTTTGTTTCTATGGGGTAAGGAAATTGAGCCATCCTGAGTAATACACATGGAAAGAATAGAGTTGTGCTAGATTTTTATACATTTTGGCCCATATGTTTAAAGAAATATATCCTACTCTGTAGAATACAAGTATCATGTACATTTTAATTTTTTAAAAATATTTTAGTCAGGAAAAGAATTAAATTAGTTTGCAGCCTTTCTTCACCCCATACACTTGTAAAACAAACTGACGAACAGCATGTAAACTTTATAGAAGGCTATAAACAAAGGTGACTTTTAAAAATAAGGAACGATCTAAAAACACTTTAATAATTTTAATAATTAGAAACTTCATTACCAACTATATATACAATATAAATTGTCAAAATAAAATAAATAAAATTATAAAATTATTGTTTGTGTCATCCCTAATGTTGAGGATATAGTGGGGCAAAGTATACACCAGATAGGACATGTAATACTAAAGGGTTAAGAATCTTACAGAATAAAAGTAAATGCAAAAAAATTAGTCAACTTACTACTTATGCATCTGTAAGTCTGTCTGATCTTATTTGTTGTTCAGAATATGTATAGATTTTTACGTATACATATATTTATCAAACCAAGATATACACTCCTATAAAATAGCTTTGAACCTTCTTTGGGCAATTTAAAAGTTTCCAAATAAAATGTACACTAAGAAATATTAATAGGCCTCTAGTGTCACTTTAAATATTTTTTTGGTTCAAGTCTCTACGATACCTATCTAAGGATTTATAGAATTATCTATTGTTTTTTATTTTGTTCGACAATTCACCAACTTTATATGAAAAGCTGCCTTGATAGTATCTGAAGAGTGCGTGCAGAAAAGAAATGTATTTCCCAGGTCGAATAAATGTATTTCCATTCCGACAACTACAGCCATAAAAGATCAGGAGACAAAAAGAAATGTGGTAAAAAGTTAATTAATTGTATTTCCGACCACTACAGGCATAAATAATCAGGAAATAAATAACAATCCTATCATATAAAGTAGCAAGCTTTTTTGTCTGTATCAAAGGATCTCGCTAACCGCTAAACCGTTATGGTTCTACTTTACAGTTAAGCTTCTTGTAGGTTATGGGAAGGTTTTTAACTATTTTGTGGAAGGGTATCTCCTCACTGCCTAAAATCCCCCCCCCAAAAAATTTTTTTTTTTTACTTTTCTTTGTGATTTTGCTCCTTCCATTTTTTCGATAAGGATCCATCTTTCAACCTAGAAATCCTTTCAGGACAGAAAGACAGAAATTAAGTAATAAATGTTGTCAGCTAGATTTAATGCATTTCTATTAAGACATTATTAATTTGGAGATTTGGAATTTTTCTCACATGAACATAGAAAAAATTAGTATAATACAAATAGACAACCGGTTAAGTTGAATTTCCTTTTTTTGGTTACTCGTACCATAGGTTATGGGATGGATTTAGTCTTTTTATGCCATTACTTAGCCACCCATTCGAAAACAGAGCTTCTAGTTAAGATTTCGCAAACGGCTTAACCGATCACTCTAAACTTTTCGGATCGGTGTTAGTTAAACCTCACACAATCCATACAAAAATTTTTTAGTAAAACTAAAAAACAGAGTAGAGCTCTGATATGATTTGACTACTATTATTTTATCAGGTGTTTTGTTACAGATGGTTTTGTTTGATTTTCCGATTACATAAAGTATATCTGCATATATATATACACTATAAAAATTGATTTTCAGTAGAGCAGTTACTCTATATTTCTTAGTAGATTTTTAAATAAATTTAGATTTCCATCTACCTTTCGTTTTTAACTTTTACATAATATTATGGTGATATATAATTATAAATGTAAATTGAATCAATTGCCTGAAATTCATTGCCAAATTTAATAATATTGATTTTTGCTATTGGATTTTTAAAAATGAATTTCCAAGTCGGTTAGTTCCAATTTGATGAGTTTTGCTTTGATGAAAGTATATCATCCTTGTTAATACTATGTTTCATGAAATCAATAATCATAACTCAGCCTAAAGCGATTACCATTATTTAATATATAAACAGGGAGGGAGAATTACTCGGTCAACCATACTATTTTTCAAAAATGTTTTTCGTAGATTTCTGTAACACTCGGGCATGATTACACAATTATGATATTGGAAGTAATACTACTCTTTACAGCAAGTTGGCTATTATTAAAATTAATGACACAAAAAATAGATAGGCCTCTCAAATTTTATAGATTTCACTAACCAAGTTTTAATATCTATTTTATCCTAACTGTATGCATTTTTAACAATTTTACATTAAGCTACTTTTTAAGTTCAGTTTTTACTAACAATTTTTAAGAGTGCTTGAGAAGTAGAACCCTATATTGAAGTGAATATTTTCTTTCTTCAAGCCTGTTACCCTAGCAATAGCAGTATCAATATCTTTACAGATGGTAAGTTTACAAGAACAAGGATGACAACATCCAAAAAAGCGAAGCACTGGAATTGTAGATCAAACGTACATAAACACTGAATAAGCAGAATATTAATGCTAAAGACTAAACAATATTGTAGGTAAATTTGTTGCAAATGTGATTATATACATGATACTGTTTAAGGACATACTTACATATTTAGGACTTCATTATAGAGATTTTCGCTTATAAGTTTGTATCTTGTTGTAATAGGAATCATTATTTATAAATCAGATGATTTTAACATACAAAAATTTGTTTTCAAAAATAAAAAATCAGCATGCTTTACATGGACGTACGAACTTTTTGGTAATGATTATAGAGTTGCTATGCTTCTAAATCGTACCTGATTGTTATAGGAAACATCATGCAAAGTTTGAAATCGATTGGACAATTCTAACCTGTTTAAATTAACGAAAAGAACTGACCGTTACGGACAGTTGGACGAAAAGACCGACCCTAATTATGGAAAAGCTTCGCTTTTAAAAATGTGTATTCTATGCCATGGCGTTCTAATAGTAAACTCTGCCTTCCAAATGAGATCAATATTCGTTGAGTAACAAATCTAAAATTACGCCTTTGGCGAAGTTCATGAGAAAAAGTTCAAGGAAAAGTAAAGCGATAATTTCTAAAGAGAAAGATAAGTTAGTAGAGAATTATTTCGTAAAATCTTTCATCAAGTAAATTGACCATCTAAAATTCACCCTTCCGGGGGGCGGGGGGGGGGGGCGGGCGGGGGGGGGGGGGGGCG
>LS056653.1:0-11934 GCA_900241095.1 Acartia tonsa
TAAGAATATTAAATTAACATACAAAAAAATATTTTATTACTCTAAACCTTTCTCTTATGCATTTTTTTCACGTGTACTTAATAATAAAAGTATGACAACATCCATAAAAGCGCAACACATCAGACAGGCAAACAAACATTTGGGGGAAAAATTCAATAACCCTTTTTTACCTAACTGTTACAGAAATCATTATGCCAAGTTTGATATCAAAAGGACAATTCTAACATGCCTAAATTAAAGATATGAGTATATATTTCGGGCTTACAGACTACCGATCCTAATCTTTGCTTCCAAAATTTGTATTAAATAGCATTTTGAAGTGAATGTTTGATGAAAATGACCAACAGAATTTGTTTTAATTTTTATTTTATTTACACTTGACAAAAACAAATAATTAATGTAAATGTTATCTTAACTTCATTCTAATCCAATAGCCCCAAGAGACTAGATGCGATACCATTAAATGGAAATCTATAAAATAAGATTTATAAAGCATGTGCTTTTGATTTATATACAGATTTAGACTGTCAATAATTTTACACAAGATTCTACTGAACTTGTAGTTTATTTACAACAATACTAAACTAAGAAATATTGTGTTGACTAAAAAAAATTTTCGTTTTTGTCGAGATTATGTCATATTTAGAGATTCATAGCTGACAATTATGGTTGACATTGTCATCAGGAATCTAAAGGGATAAGACAATGACCAATAAATTCATGTATATCCCCAATGATGATACACAAAATTACACCTACAGTATATTTAAATTAGTGGTTTTTACGGTTGGAGACTCAACTCTAAGAAACCCTAGAAACACATAGTCAGACATCCATACACTTTAGTCTGTAAAAAAATTATAGTTTTGTATTTATTTGTTTGATTTATAAAGAGATTTGCCCTGTCAATATTTTAACACTCACTCACACACAATTTTATCAAAAAACTTTTAGTATTTTCTATTTCTTTATAGAAGTTTAGCTACGGGCATGCAAAAAAAAGGGTACGTAGAGGGGTGGCAACACCACCTTTAAAATTAAAATCGAGTCTGCCTCTTTTTTTTACTTCCTCTCCCAGCTGGCTTTCCCAACGGACGGACGGACATTCAAAGTGAATCATAGGGTAGTTTTACTACTACAACTGTCCATATTGTATACCTAAGTTGCTGTCTCTGAAATGGAACTAGTCCTTCATATTCATACACATGCACCACAATACTTAATATAACTATTAATAATGCTAAGATTAAACTGATAAAGTAATTAGGAACAAATTTATTATTACACCAGATTATCATGTACTCTAATGCAGTGAAACTTGTAGGGCTAAAAGGACGATCTCCCCCGTTTTCTTCCCCCTCCTGCTTGATGAACGAATTAACCATTAATTGATGTACACGTTAGCAACTTAGATTGACAATAATTTTCCCCTGTCATAATATCCAACTATATATATATATCCATTTATCTTGTTAAACGCTTTGCTTATATCAAAATTACACAAATTACACTGTATAAACTGGATGTATGATTACTTGGGTCTTACACAAGATTTTCATGTTCTAACTAAAGTGAACTCTGTAGCTGGGTAAAATAACGATCTCCCCCATCCCACTCCCTAATTTAAGGCATTATTTCAACTGTTATATCATCCACGTATATTCTACATCCATTTTCCCTAACATTGATATTTTTTGTTAATTATACCTTTGCAAAGCAATTACTAATTGTCTAGATTTTGTAAGTTGCGTCTGTAATTGCTTTTAAGTTTTGAACAAGAAAAAATTGAGAGTAAATTTGTATAGATTCTTAAATACTTTTTTAATGTTAGGAACTTTGTTTTTTAGTTCAACGTTTGTATTTTTTTAAAAACTTTAATGAAACAATTTACAATTGTATACCTAATGAATATTTGCTTGCATCATAAAAATTAGTTTTAAACTCTTCTTTAAATGTTAGAAACTTTTGTTTTTAGCTCAAAGCTTGTATTTTTGGGAGGGAAAACTTTAATGAAACAATTTACAATTGTAAACCTAATGAATATTCGCTTGCATCATAAAAATTAGTTTTAAACTCTTCTTTAAATGTTAGAAACATTTATTTTTATCTCAAAGTTTTATTTTTTGGGAGGGAAAACTTTAATAAAACTTTTAGAATAGTAAACCTAATGAATATTCGATAACATCATAAAAATGGATGTTTTCATCCTTGTTTTTGTGTTGCTAATAACAATGCATTAAAGATGATTGTATTTGTATACTATTACAATTCAAGCAAACCTTAGTGTTTTCAAATTCCAGTAAAAAATATATTCCGTTAAAATATTTGAACTGTATGAATTACCAATAATCTACCAATCTATCAAAATATCATCTTTCAATCTATCAATCTATTAATCTATCATTCTATTTAATTTATCAATCTATTCAATCGATCAATCTATCTATCAATATATAATTCTATAAATATATCAATCTTTCAATCTACCAAACTATCTATCGAACTATCAATCTATAAATCTGTCCATTTATCTAACTGTCTTTTATCTATCTATCTGTAAAACAACAGCGGTTGTTTCTAACTGCACAACAACAACAATAAAGGTGCACACTTCAGGCTGTAGTGTGTTGTTGCATAAAAGGGACAGTCTCATTTTTATTTATTTTTATATTTAACAGTTTTACTAGTATCCTAGACTTTTTTGAACAAAAGATAATTCTTGTTTTCTAAATTAAAATTATTTTTATTTTGCAAAAAATGGTTTAAATTATAGAAGTATAGATTAATAGGTTTATAGATAGATAGATTTGTTAAGTATTGAATCCATAAAGAGATAGATAGATATTGATACTAAGTATTTGCTTTGTCAAGAGTACAATAAATTAATTTTTTTAATATCAATATTTTAACATTTAAGAAAAAATATCAATATTATATTCAAAGACACCAATGCATTTGTCTCAGCCCTTTTCAAAAGTTCAAAAAGTTTCTTTAAATTATTATGAGCTATATATTCATCACATGAATTTTTTTAATTTTGTGTGAACACCTCTTTATCAGAAAAGGTTGTAATGCAAAAACTGAAGACCTTGAAACTCTATCACAATTACTGGTAGCAAAACTTCTGTTTAATTTTTTATCTTTATTTGGTAGATTAGAAATGTTAGATAAGGTCAGGAATAACACATGTACTGCATGATTTAAAAAGGGGAAATGTCCTGGCCAATAACAGGCAAATCCTATAGCATTGCACAGTTAGAAATTCAGACAATGAATGTACTGTACAAAGATTAGAAGGTTGTCTGTTGCCTAAGAGTCGTTTTAGGGAGGTAGGGGACATTTGACAATAAATTACATTAGTATTCAATGTTTTATTACCACATTTTCTTATTCGTTGGGTACTTTCGGTATTAAATTATAGTTGGTTGGTTCCAAATACATAAGTAGTGTCCCAACTTTTTGTCCAATAATTTTAATCCACAGAAGGGGTATTTTGTCATTTATCATTGGAGTTGTATATCAATTTATATTCAATTGTCTTATCTCTTAAGATGTAAATTTTTTTATTCAAAACTTGTAATTGCTTAAATTCTAACTATTTATATATCTATGTAAATTGTTATACTTGTTTTAAGCATTATTTACAACATTAAATGCACAAGTTTCAAATACAGAACTATTCGATAAAAAAAGTAGGTGTTTGTTCACTACCGTATATTATCACATTTAGGTATTTTTCCGCACTACCTATTACAATATTCGGGCGGAATTATCTTTCAGTTTCAAGTTATCATCTAGAGAACCCAGGGCCATCATCCGCTTGTTATGGGATTCAATACTTCAAATGGTGGATATTGGGTTAAGTAACATCCAACAGACAACTAACCCTTTGATTGTACGGCCTTTGTCTGAGAAGTCCTAATTGTGCATGGTAATGTTTTGCGCCTGTTCGTTGGCTAAGGCATTTCCCATGCTCTAACTATTTATGCCGAGCACCCGACATACCAGCAGTAGGAACCATTAGTTTTTTTAGTCATGGCGCGGTGTCGGACCGATATTTGAACCAATCACTTCCCTGACGAAGAGCGTATGATCTAGGCGGATTTTTTTTCGCACTAAGGCACAAAAAGAAATCAATAAGGTTACTTTAGAATTATATTGAAGCGGAAGTTTGTGTTTTTTAAATAATTTACGGATCTGACAATTTCATAAGGTTTTTTTAAACTTTTGTTGAAATGAATGCTCACCATATGGATATATATCTCAATATAAGGACCTATACAGGGTTTTGAATATGTAAGACTCGAACTAGAAGTCTACCTTTAATATTTTGTTGATTTGGATGCACATATTATATAAATGTATATCTAAGTATAAGGACCTATACAGGGTTTTAATAGGGAAGACTCGAATTAGAAGCATGCATAGAAACAATGTACCTTACCAACTCTTTTTAAAATATTATGACAGAGGAAAATTTGTCGTTAATATAGGTTGCTAACAAGGACTTCCTTTATTGGTCAGTTCGTTCAACCAGTAGGAGGTGAAAGAATAGGGTAAAAGGGGTGGATGAAAGGTATCTTTATTTTATCCAGCTCTAAGTTTTACTTTATTACAGTACATAAAAATCTGGTGCAACATCCATAGATTGATTTATAGAGAAGATATGCTGCTAACAAAAATGCGTAGATGTATGCAAAGCAAAGAGCTAAATGATAGACTCATCTAATAATATCTTATGCTCCATTTAATAGAGAATCATTTTCGTACAGTTTGGATGTATATTTTGTATCAGGGATCCTAAGGGATAAGACAATACACATTAAACCAAATTAAATCCTCTGCAGATTAGAATTATTGGTGGAAAAGTTTAGACTCTGATTGAATGTAAAACCCTATCAAGATTTATCAAAAGTACCCAAAGTTTTTGATTCAAACAATGAGTCTATATAACTTAGAGCACCAGTGTAATTTACAGTCCCTCTCTGATTTTATAATATACTTATCACAATAGATTTATGGCCTTAGATGGTCAATCAGATGCAATAATCCGTCCTAAAAAATAATTTACAACAGAGGAATGATTTTGTTTATATTTAGATAACTTTTAGCGTAAGCTGTAACAAATGATTATATAAATAAAATAAAAAATTCTCCAAGTACAGTTTTACTGAAGAAATTCAGTTAATTTATTGCAGTCTGAAATGAAAAAAAAGCTTTTTGTACTATTTGTATACGTTTTAACAAATAAAGTGGTCGGATTGTCCCTACACTGGGTTCTAATTGGTAACATTAGTGGATTGTGCATCTAGACTTTTAATATTTATTCTTATGCTAACATCTGGGGTTGTGTGTTTATATTCTAATGGATATAGAATTCGTGGATATAGATTCTCGCACGCCGTGATAAAATGTTTCTCCCAGCGGGCTAATATAAAAATACCCATCCCCCATAATGACACTTCCCCATCCCCTCTTTTTAACCTTGGAAAAAAATATTGACCAATATCTGAGGACTATATTACCAACCAATGTTGACGACAAAAATTCCCCTTTCCCAATATTCATTCATGTACATAAAAAGACTTAACAAAATTAATTTTAGACTTCTTTTATAAAAAAAAGTTCGATATTGTTTTTAAAAACGAACCTAGTAAAAGTGTCTGACTCTGAGTATGACGTTAAAAAAATTAGCCAATGATAGGCCAGTATACATTGTAATTGACCAATGGTAAAATTTATAGTAGCCTCTCATTGGTTATTTTTTTAACGACATAATCTGAGTCAGCCACTTTTACTAGGTTCCTAAAAACAATTTTTAATTTCAACCAAACGTAATTAATTAAAATATTTATTTTTCAGACGCCTGAACAACCGGAAGGAATCTCCTTAGGTAAGTTAATTGTTTATTCTCATATTCATTCGAAACCGATTAATATCCGCTGGATTAGAACCGGTTTCCAGCCATACGAAAAAAAATATATGTATATATCCAGTTTTCTACGAATATAGAAATGTACAATCTTAAGAATAAAACCAGTTTTAATCTTATAATTGTACATTTTAAATTAGCGGAAAGCTGTCTATAAAACGATGCGAGAAATAACTATAATCTGTTTATTCCTTTTGGGGAGGGGGTATTAGACTGATAATTATATAGGTCCCCAAAGTTTATAAATAAATTATTCCATTCGTTGGTTTAACAGCTTTGATGGTCTAATTTGTTTTACAATTCGTCTGTTCCAAATTACATTGTGTAATTTTCTTCCCCAATTAGTTTAGCCTAAATAAGGGGTAATTAAAAAATAATGTTATGTCCCATTAGTTTTCATTTCCTTGTCTGTGTAAAACCAGACAATAACACTATTCCAATAATTAATGTAATTAAATTATGCAATTAGACAAAGCATAAATCAATCAATTATACAATTTGGATAGGCAAATAATAATTAAGAATAAAAAGACAATTTTTCTGAAAAAAAATATCTTTTTTATCTTCAACTTATCTATCCTGTTCAGAGTAAATGCATAGCAATATAATTAAAAAGTTTCAATTATTTTTTAAAATTTCACTTTTTAACATAAAGTAAGTTTGTTTTGGTTTAGGTCAGGTTTTAGGATATTTTTGCGTTTTTGAGGGAATGTCATTGCTTACTAGAAGAAATTGAGTTAAAAATTAAATGTGAGGGGTTAGTGTGGCGAAGCCCTTATGGTCAATACAAAGACAAAGAGGCATAATAATCAAAAGTAAGAAGGTTTGAGAAAATATTCTCTTAAAATTTAGAATATATTTTGTTATTTTTCTCTTTTTGTTTTTCTCAATACCTATCCATCAATCATTAGAAAAAGCAGATAATTTGGATCAAGCAAGACATACAAAGAAAGTATCCACGGCTATCATTGACCGCAGAAACTGAGATAAATGATTAACACCCTCCGAGTTTTCTATATACATAAGAAAGAAGGCTCAAAATATAAATATAAATATTGCTAGCCATTAAACCTTCATCGTTGAATTTTAAAATTGCCAAAACTCTAAAATATTCTATTCTGGTGCTATAGAGAAATAAGGTTGAAGCCCTAGGAAATTGATTGTCTTAATAGATTGTACTTTCCAGGGAAGCGTTATAAATTCTATGTGTGGTTTTAGGCTATTTTACTGCCATCCCCTACAGGCTAGGGGTAAAGTAACTTGAAATGTACAAAACTATGAAAACCTTTTTTGTTCAAGCAGATTTCAGGTTCCAACATGATCATGTATGTCCCGATCCACCAGGTCTCCCAATGGCTTTAAATACAATTTTTGAATTAGGACTTCCCTTGTTATATCAGACTTAATCTGATAATTATGTATGTGTTTTCCTTATTCATTATTCAAGTCTTATATAATATGTATATTTGTAACTTGATGTCTCTAAAACGGTCACAGCAACTTTACTTTCTCACAGGGTGAGAGGGATAATGGGGTGTTTATTACACTAAACTAAACTAAAGTTTTATAATAACGTTGCCTTAACAACTTTGGGGACTTTAACTAGATTTTGATTGGTTGGTTTATACGTTTTAACAGCTAATTTTAATTTACAGAAGAGGAATTTTTGTGTATTATTATTGGGGATGTACATCATTTTATTGGCCATTGTCTCATCCCTTTATATCCTTTATATCCCTGACTTTTTGGAGATATATAATCTATTTCTTTGAATTATGTAAAAAGAAAAAGTTATGTATTCATCAGTTCAAAAATAAAAGGTTAAAAATATTGATGAAAATAACAATAATACTATTAATTTGCTCGCTGTAAAAAAAAAATTATTTTTAATTTAACCATTAGAATGTCAAACGTAAATTCTGATGGATATACCTACAGACAAATCCTAGATTTACAGTAGCTTCTTTAAATTATATAAATCCTAAATTCAGTACAGGCGCAGCCTTCCTAGCCAAGTTTAAAAGTAAACTGAAATCAAGAACTTGTAAAGTTTAGAACAAAGTTTTACAAACAGAGAACCGAATTCAAATAGTTTATTAAAAGTTCAAATATTATAATTTAAACAGACACCGATTAATATCCTCTGGATTAAAACCGGGTTTTAACCATTCTGAGAAATGATGTATAGCATCATATTATAAAAAAAATTTCCACAATATGAAAATATAAATCATAAAAATAAAACCAATTTTTGTTAGACTGGGCCTTCGTCCCCTAGGGACTTACAAAACTAGTTTTAATCTTATAATTTTTATTTTCATATCTGTAGAAAGCTGTCTATAATACGACGCGTTGGAACATCCCCTCTCCCTTTAACCCTTCCTTTCTTCTAATCATAATAAACAAAACAAGGAGAATCAGATATTACTGACAGTCAAACAGACAAACAGACAGACAGAGGGAAAGACAACCAAATAAATTTTCAGACTATTTTGAATGCTATTTTGAATACATATCACACCTCACACAAAGTTTAAAGTTATGCTAAATGTTTATCCCAAATAACACTAACTTTATAACAGGGCTCGGCAACCGCGCCTATGCTGTCATTACGAGCCGGTTATGTTGGTTCAAAGTTTCCATAAACAAACGGGTTAATTACAATATTAGAGACAGTTTTATTTTACTTTCAGACATTTTTAAGTTTTAAAACTTAAATTTCCCTGCGGCTGCTGAACCCTGCTTTATATTTATGAAATTCGTCGCAACTCTTTATGTTAAACTAGCGGCTGCGCCCCTAGTATCTAGGGACATTATAGAAGAGATATGAAAGTGCAGAATAAAATAACTTTAAACCTTACAACGATTTTTTTTATAAAAATTAAGCAGCCAAAAACCACCCTGGGACCTATAAGAAGCTTCACTCCAAAGGAGAACCATATCGGTTCTGCGGCTAGCGAGATCTTTCGCTACAGACAAAAAAGCCTACTACTTTATTTAAAAGGATTATGTTATTCATTGATAAGTTTTTTTTTTATAATGCCTAAATCTTTCATAAAACAATATCTTTTAAACGGGAGAATTGTCCTATCGATTTCAAACTTTTCAGGTTGACGTCTGTAACAGTTAGATATTTCCCTATTCATCTGATTTTTAGAAAACTGATTCCTCTGACAACTTATACAATTTTGTTTAGACCTATAAATTAATGTTCAGTTTTTTTCTGAAACATTAACATTGTTAATGTTCGTTTATTCTTCCTTCTGATTTTAAAACTTCGCTTTCATTGATGTTGTCATCGTTGTTACTTTAGACTTTCAATTTAAAAGCCCCCTCATTCTTTATATTTGTTTGTCCAACTGTATAATTTCTTGTTAATTTTTTTACGTTTATGGATGTTGTCATCCTTGCTCCTAATCGTTTTACTGCATTATAATTAAACATAAAAAGAGATGAATTATGTTTAATTGAACGATAATTACACTGACATAAAAATAAGAAGCATAAATATAACAAACAAAAGGACAATTATGTTCTTAAGTAGCGCAGCTATTCAAGTAAAAAAAAATATGTAGGGGATTAAAGGATTAATTGTAAACTCCCCCCTTAAACATTATTACCACAAATGGGATGGTAAATATCCAGAGAAAATATTTCAGGTGTGAGGAAAACCTTTTTGGTGCAACACCCCCCCCCCCATGCCATAAACATAAAATCATTGAAAGTATATGTTTGCGTATAGTGTTACCAATTTTAAGACAAAAAATTGAAGTATTATACAGGAAAATGAAGTAAAGAATTTTTTTTTATTTTTGGCAATAATTGTTAACAAATTACTGAATACTATATTTTGTCAGAGGGTAATTCTGATTTTTAGCTATTTAAGAAAAATAAATTCTAATTTACGTAGCTTATTTTGACAAAGTGACGTACAGGCCCTGTATGTATAAAAGCTTCGCTTCTAAATAGTCTCATTCACAATTAATTTGGTTTCCTTGCATAATGCGACAAACAGATTAAGAATAAAAAAAGTATGTATTCATAAGACGTTTAGGTATTCATTTTAAAATCTCCTCAATAGCAATTCAAATATCTTCAGTCACAGATATAACAAATAACAAACTAATAAGTAGTAATAATTTTACCATATTTGATAAAAAAAATCATTTTCGTAGAAGTGAAGCTACTCTATAATTTATATTATCACTCGAACAAAAACACCGATTAGGAGACAAACCAATTAACTCAATAAAAGTTTTTAGCACCCCTGCACGAAGAACTAACCCAACCGGCCGCTTTATTTGGTGGCGGCTCTTAAAATCCATTCTTTGTCTAACCTAACCTAAAATAAGCATCATAAGCAATATTTTAATAAAAAGTTTATTTTTGTATTCTTTAGGTTTTGTGAAATTTCTAGCATTTTGTACTTTGATTTATTTCATTTTATAATTTGTGATTTGATGTTCTAATTTTGAGAGGTGTAATTAAATGGATGTAATTACGTGGATATCGTCACAGGGGGAAAATTTTCGTGGCTTTATCTTGCTAACATGGAACTCATTTATTGGTTAATTTGTTCTTCCAATGGGAAGGGATGGGATGGGATAAAGAAGCTGAAAGAGGGTAATCGTATTTTAGCCGACTGGATGTTACATTCTACTAGAAAACATGAAAATCTGGTGTAAGATCCAAGTAATAATATATCCATTTGTAATTATAAATCCCAACTTTCAGATTTTTCAACATAATTTACATATTTTCTCAGGGATTGAGATATTATGATTAAGATATCACATAAAATGTAGATTCTCGAATTATATTGAGTTGACGCGAGTTTCCTCTTGCCGTGCGTTTTCTGTGTATTTTTTATTAGATTTTGATATTTCAGATTATTTGTTGACCTTGTTGTTTAGGCTCTATCAGATTTACATTTATTAAGCAGGGAGGGGTCATTGGACTATAAATCATAATGGTACTCAAAGTTTTTTAATCAGGCTCTCTCATTCTTTATCAAATCTTGCTAGGTTGTTTCAATTAAGTAAAGACAACTACCTGGCCCCAGTGGTGGAGACCCTTTTCGTCTGCTGGCAAATTATTTAATGTTCTTTTGTAAGGCTGTGTTTATACCTCCGACGCTGTTAGCTAATTCCATCTATTTTTCTAATTTAATGGCGTGTCGAAGCTTTTAAATTTATATTTTTGGTCTACTGAAGGGTTTTGGGATCATGGAAACAAAACAAAGTAGCGGGTTTCGTCGTATATTCACAGTAGCTTTTGCCTATTTTAGGTTATGTTGGTTGCGTATATGTTAATGATTGCCCCGCATGGTTATAGCCCCCCGCAGAGGCTAGAAATGAAAATACGACGAAACCCGCTACTTTGTTTTCTTTCCATGATCCGGGTGTTTTTGTTCATCGTCTTATCCCTTAAGATCCCTGCTAATTATAATAAAAAAAATTTTTAAATTGATGATATGTGGTATTCGCCACCCTACGTCCCTAATTGTAGATCAGCTTCGCTTCCAAGTTGAGGCGGTCTTAGTAATTCCCCTTGACAAGGAGGTAGGGCACTTAAATCCCACCCATTGAGTAAAGTATTTGTTTTTGACAGCCTTATTGGTGTATTCTGATTTATCTTGCCATTATCCAACCCTTTCAGGGAGGGGGCTAACTTTTGCCAATTATTGTTGTATATATCTATATTTAACCTCTATAAAAAAGCCTGTCCACGTCTGCATACGCAGCTGTAACAATCGAACTCAGTAACGGCTGATATCCGCGGCCGCTACTACACCTATTCAAATGTTATTATTGAATCACACAAACACAAACATGTATTCTTACACTGAATGTATATGTATTTGCTAAATAACAATTTATCATTCCTAAAACTGATAGAACTTTCTCTTACTATTAGCGGCTACGCCCCCTAGAGGCCTCTAGGGGCACTTGAGGAGGGGAGAGTCGAATTTGATAACCCAATTTCTTATTTTAGATTTTAAA
>LS056654.1:0-11933 GCA_900241095.1 Acartia tonsa
TTAATTTACCTATAACTTTTCGTTTTAAGTTATGCTTTAAATTTTGAAATCTTTCAAAATATACTTTGAAATTTAATATAAATTGTTTCATAGATAATATTGAATACAATTTTTACAGTATAAATCTACATGTGCTTGACTAATTGAAAAAGGGTTTCAGAATTTAAATCATTTAACATATGTCTTTTATCCTTATAAGATATACAAAAAGTCTCTAGAGTCTTATGTTTATGAGTTATGTTTAGAAATATCCCAAACCATCACCGATGACCGATATAATATTACATTAGACAGTCAAACGGGCATCCAACTACATCATGTTATAGAAAAATAAGGGATTTTAACTCTATAAAAATAATACCAACTAAATTTATTTTCTTTTTATTTCAATATTTTATAAATCTTTATTTAAAATCTATATTCATAAAATGTTGGGCGTCTCCTACTATTATGAAAAATAGAAGACATTAACGAAAAATTAAAATCTTTTTAAAAACGAAAATAATGATATTTTGCTTTGTTATGTGTTGTCTTATCTGATAAAGAGTTGTATACTTGTAAAAAAAGGTATATGTTTTTATAAAACCACCTATAAAACAGGACTGTCAAATAACTAGTATATAAATGTGATTGAGTAGTTAAAATCTTTTTGGAGGGAGAAGGCTCCGGCTCCTAATTCCAGGGCCATACCTAAAACTTTTCGGTTTCCGCTTTACATTGCTGAGTAAAGCTAGGACTTGTAAAATGTCATGGGAATTATTAAGACTAAACTTTAAAGGCTAATATTTAATCTTAATTGAAGGAACACAAAAAAAATAGCAACATCTATATTATCTACAGCTGTTATCATCTAGCAGTTATATCTTTTTTTTTTATTTCCAAAGCAGAGAGGAGAACAGAGACTTGGCACCCAAAGTGAGCTGGGTCTTACCGTAGCTAGATAGGTGTCATTGCAATGTAACTTTCACTCATTTTTAATATGTAGCTAATTACTAATTATGAAAGAAATAATACTTTTATTGAGGTGTAAATTTTTTTGGATGAATTAAAATAACACCTATTGTTAATTTAAGTGATATTAAATATGAATTAAATTTAGTTTGAGAGTGAAAGTGATAATTATTTAGTTTTACTTATAATTCATTCATTTTCTACAGCAATTAAATTAAAAATTTTGTTTTATTTATCAAACTCTTAAGATAGTATGGTCTTATGAAAAAGGGGTACCGTTCCTTATTCATATTTCATCATTTATGTATTGGGTTAGCATATAATCTAGCAAACTTTAAGATAAAACTTCAGCTATTATAATAGACATGTATGCTAACTTTTGTTAATGAGACTTGTTTAAGTGGTGATTTTATTTTAACATTTTAAGACTAGAAAACAGTTATGGGAATGAAAGGGGTGCCATGTTTAAAGTTATATCGTAAAGGCGTGATATTTTTTATATTATCAAATTTTTATTGGTGTATCAATCAAAATCTACATATCTTTTAATAGAATAAAAGTATGTAGGTTTAGGTTTACTTATATGGTCAATTCTCAATGTGTTTCTTTCATATTAATCAAATTTTAATGAATGTTATTTGTTACAGGTATGTAATTTTCACAGTTGTGTATGGATATAGCCTATGCAGAGAGAGACACTGAAAGAAAATACTGATTGCAATAAAGGAACACAGAGATAAAGGGTCGGGCAATTTAATGGTCACTCAATAATAAATTTACTTGTATGCTTCATAAGCTTACTAATCAATAGCATGGTTTTTAGCTTGAAGATTATTTTTCTCACGTTTACCTATGACAGTATCCATAGATTTTTTTGGATTGGAGGTGAAAAATGTCCGTTTGAAATCACGAATACGGGGATAGATCATTTTAAGATAAAAGTAATAAAAAGTGACACTTTCTTCCCTACTCAATCATTTACTTATTTTTTACTTATTTTAATTTGGGGTTTGGGGGTAACTAGTAGCTACACTCCTGCAGGCCTATAGGGTCAAATAAGAAAAGGTAAAAGGGTTACTCGACCCTCCAATTTCCCTAAAAGTTTCAAAATGAAAGAGGTGGGAATTTTTTCCAGGGGCGATTTCTCTTGGGAGGGTTCAGTTACTCTCCCCTAAAATAGTTATAAACCTTCCATTAACCTATATGAAACTTCATTGTTCATGATCGGTTCAGCGGTTAGGGAGTATTTAGGCTACAAACAGGTATAGAGACATCGTGTTACTTTTTTTTAAAGATCATCAATCCCTGGGTTCATACCGTTGATGTGATTAGAAATAGCATTTTTTGTGACAAGCCAAGACTTTTTCTTACAAAGTTTATGACTTATGTCGCGGCATTCATTGATGGATTTTTAATTTACTGTCAATACTTTTCTTTTTACTGTTTAACAGTTAGTTTTACGATTTATCTTATAAATTTATCACTTATGTTTCTCTCTTTATATGTTAATTCTGGATTCATTGTATTATAAAACAGTCACAATATTTCTTATCGACAATATACGGCCATGGAATACATGATATAATTCTACACACTGTTGAAAAAGATATTAATGACTTCGCCCCTAAATGTAATTGAGACTCTCCTATCTTAAAAATATAGGGGAAAAGTCCAGTGGGGACAGGCAGAAGGGCGAATCAACAGACGGACAGACAAACATTGTTCTACTTTATATTATAGACAGCAATATTGAGCTTATACAGTAGTAAAACAGTTTGTGTAAATAAAATAACATGCAAAATTCAAATATCCAACATTTGATAAAATTTCATTTAAAACCTATATCTACAGAGTTTTTTTCTTAACTTTTTAAATGCAAGTTTAAGTACATTTTGTGTGGTGAGAAGGTGATGTTTAAGAATATTCAATTAGCCTAAGACAATATATTTAATCTACCAAAACATTCCTTTCCCATCAATAGTTCACATGCTAAATCATTTCACTTCTTACACATTTTAATATAAAAACAGCAAAATATTAGGCTAAGGAATTAGCTATATTTATTGATGTATATTAAACATAGATTTCAAGTAATTTAAGGAGCTAATATTGAATGAGTCTTCTAGCTAGATGTTATTAACTTATTATTACTGTGCTATAGATATACAATAATTTACTCTGTACATCGTATACATACCATTCTTCTTTATTCAGCTGGCTAAAAAAAACAATGATATCCTCTCCATCCAACCCCTATAGCTTAAGCCCCTCCCTCCTACTGGATGAAAGTACTGACAAATAAATGAGGTCCTTATTAGAAACCTATATTGACAACAAAATTCCCCTGTCAATATATTCACGTATTTTATATTCATTATTACCAGGTCCTTCATTGAATGTGTAGCTTTATTCATGCCTATCTATCTATATAGCTAGCTATCTTAGCTAAGCTACTGAAGCTATCTTTCTATCTACCTACCTACCAAGATATCTGCCCTACTTAAATTTTCTCTTTAGTAGACAAAAATAATCTATTAACTCTTCTGTAATTTCTTTTAACAAAGTATAGAATATAAATTTAATTGATTTATTAAAGCATATTGATTATAACCAGGAGCCAAAGATCCTAATTATGGAGTATCTACGCTTGTGCAAACAGATTTATGGGTTTAATATAAATCCAATCTAAGTGTTTGTAAATTTGTCTGTGTCGTCATTCTGTAAAATGGATGTAGAATGTACGTGGATATTATGACAAGGGAAAAATTGTCGTCAAAATAGCTTGCTAACATGAAATGTTTAATGGTCAGTTCGTTCATCCAGTTGGAGGGAAGGGGATGGGATGAAAGGGATTGATTGGTGGAAGTCGTTTTTCTAGCCAGCTACAAATCTTACTTCATTAGAGTACATGATAATGTGGTGTAAGATCCAAGTAATAATATATCCATTGTGTCGTCATTCTGTACCAAATGTTTTACAATGTTGTGCATTAATTTCTGCACATGTATCATATTTTAAAATCCTCCGAAGTAATGGACGTAGAACATATGTGGGGAAAAGTGTCGTCAATTTAGTTTCCTAACTTGGACTTCACATATTGGTCTGTAAGTTCATCCAGCAGGAAGGGAGGGGATTTAATAATGGGGGTGGATGGGTGGATCGTTATTTCAGCAGCTACAAGTTTTGCTTTATTAGAATATATGATAATCTGGTGTAAGATCCAAGTAATAATGTATGAGCTCCTAGGGTCTAGGGGGCTCTGTTTTCAAACAGTTAGGGAGAGGGCATAAAAATGTTCTAAAACCTTCCCAACACTTGAATCTAAAAATGAAATTGCCTGAAACTATCTTGGGACCTACGTGAATCTTCCCTGAAATGGAGAACTCAATCGGTTAAGATGTTATTGAGATCATAAGCTTCAAACAAATCAGAAATCTTACTATTTTACATAACATGATTTTTTAATTATAAAAACTATGCAGAAATGAATGCACACTTTAAAAGCAAATAAATGCAGAAAAGGATATTTTTTAGGAATAGTATTTTTTACTAAAATTTTTCTGCTAGTCAAATATTACAGTTAAGAGATAGGATAATAGCAACAACTTTAACTTTTTCCAATTCTTATATGTAATAACTAACTTTGGTAGCTGATCACTATTGGAGAAAGGGAGGGGGGTCGAATTAGGGACATTAAATAGGATATGATTATTTAATTGGAAAAAAATAGGGCAAAATTGTTTTTATCAGATGAAATATCCCTGTCTGTAACAAATGTTTTATTCCTTCCACAAAGAAATAAAAGATTTTACAGAATCAATTTATTTCTAGAAGAGATTTTTCTTTATTTTTGTTTTGTCTTTCTAGACAGATTATAAGGAAGGGAGATATTTTCAAAGTGTGAAAAGATGTGTGTTATGTTGTCTAGTTATGAAGGTTTCATCAAAAACTTTTTTTCATCGGTCCAACCATATAAAGGAACCTTTGCTTTAAACAAGAAATCTTTTATCCTTATGTAAAAGAAACAGGATCTGTATATGTCTGTACCTAAGGATCTTGAACCGATATGGTTCTCCTAGGTAATGGAAAGTTTAGAACAATTTTGTGAGAGTTTACCACTACCCCAAAGGAAAACTTCCCCATAAAAATGACCCCCACACAATAAAATATATTTATTGCTTCTTTTTAAAACTTCTTCTCTATCCTAGAGGCCTCTAGAGGCTTAGCCGCTAGTCTTTTATTAAAGATACAATTTTCACAAAAAAAAATCAAAAACTTTCTGCCAATAACATGTCTAATTTTATCAAGATTCCATCGTCCGAATTAACTTTAACAGATATTGTTACATCAAGAAGACTGCAACGTGTATAGAACTAGCAAGAGTGCTATTCATTAGTAAGACTATATATTGTCAGGGCTGAGGGATAGGATAATGGAGAAGAATCAGCTATTTTACTTATCCTTGATTTAATTGTATATCATGTATGTAAAATTCCAATCAAAAATTCTATTAATTTTCACATCAATATAAGTTTGTAGTAAATAACAAATGTAGTTTAGTCGATAACGCCATGGCGAAAGTATGTCAGCTATTAACATTTATATGTAAAGTATTAAGTCAACCTAGACAGGCTTTTAAATAATAGTTTGCCTATAATATGTCATCTACAACCACTATATTTAATGCTTCTTTTTTATATAAATCATGCAGAATGCCATTTTTGACATGTTGGTCCATCATTGACCTATCCTTGCATCGCTGGTATATTGTGTAATTTTGAAAACAATAGACTCACACAAAAATAGAAAAAATATGTCAACATATCAAGATATAAAAAGAAATTTTAAATAACACATAAGACCCAAGGAGCTAAAGGGATGAGACAATGCAAAAAAAATTGATGATCCACAAAATTATCCCTTCTGTGGATTACAATTAGTGGGTGAAACATTTGGACACTCAACTTAATGAACCAAACAATCAAAGACCCTAAAGCTGTTAAGAAAACTAATGAGAAAACGTTATAATAAAGCTTTTGGGACTAGTGTAATAAACAGCCCAATGTCCCCTTCCTCCCTGCATATGACCAAATAACAACTCAAATATCCTACAATTTCTAATGCTTTTTCCATAAACACCATATTTTTAATTTTTATCGTTGAATACCAGAAGAATAGAAATTTTATATAAAAAATGTTATAAATAAATATTGTAGAATTTGATTTTGCTAAATTTAATGCTTAAAAACCAGTGGCGTGCACAGCAATTCATACGGGGGATGTGAAAGCTAGATTTTAAGGGAGTTGTTGACACCCCCTACACCTCCCTATTACACGATTATTTTGAAATGGTTTTCTTACAACTTAATTAATTAGAGGGGAAAGTAGGGGCTTTGATGAACTCCTCAGACAATTATAGAGATGCTACGCACCCAAAAAAAAGTCCTCGTCAACTGAATGAAAGTAAAAGTATGTTAAAATAGTCGTATTCCCTAGTTTTCACCTATATTTGCCTAGCTTGGCCATTTCTAAGTCAATGTTAATTTTAACAATAACAGTATACCAAAAGATATCCAAGGCTATTATTCTATTGTAATACTATTCCATCAACAATCTCTAGAACCAAAGATAGCTTGGTTGTCCCCTATTGTACGTGATACTAAAATGCATGCATTAAGTGTTCCAACAAAGAACCATAAAAAGTGAAAGCTTGCCAAAAATGCCATAAAAGATCTGTAACATCTCTTAGCATAGTTTTATTGCTGGACATAATCATTTAAGGAATGCTACCTTTTAAGTATAAAAAAATAAAAATTTTGTGCTGTTTTATAGACACTACCTGCCTTACTATGTCACTTTCTTATGCAATCAGCCTATTACCCCTTTCTCCTATTTTCTTTCTTTACCCCTCACTCAGGATTGGAGCTTAGATAGACTACAGTTTACTTTTGTGAAATTTTAGATCCTAAATTATGCGCTCAAAAATTTTTATGTGAGGTGGATTCTTAAAAAACTTTTTGGGTTACTGCCTCACTAAAATTAGTGAGGCTCGCTAAAAATGTCTGTGAAAAATCCTCCAAAATCGCATAAAAAATCTCCAAAAATAAATAAAATCATAAAAGGTTTATTAATATAAGATTTTGTTTAAATTTTGTGGATTTTTAATGCGATAATGGAGGATTTTTTCACAAAACAAATTTTAGTGAGCCTCACTAATTTTAATGAGGCAGTGAGCCAAAAAGTTTTTGAGGAATCCACCTCTGTATAGTTTTTACCCATTATTGAAAAGAAAGTATGTATAAATTCAAAAATCCAGTTATCGTACTTTACTTTTGGTTAGCTTTTCTTTTTTTCATGATTTCTTAGATAGCATCGGGAGAGGGTTCAAAAATAAAGTCTTTCTTCAAAAGGTTTTTTTTAGTGTAAATCATTTGTTTAGAAATATAAAAGATCCCATTAGCTAGAGCCGCATAACTGAACTGTAGCCTATTCAAATTCCCAACTGGTTTACAGTATTTTGTGAAGAAAAAAAGAGCGTCACGCACTGGTTTTTAAATTTAATTAACCCATTCCAAGTCGTTCTTAACCAAAAAGCTAGGGCTTTGTCGAATATTTGAAAATGTGATGTTTTTACATATTTTGATTGATTTTGACGCTTTTTAAATTTAATTTCTCATTATCGGGTTAAATTTTGAGATGCTTGCACTAAAATTATAATTTATAGCTAGCTATATAATGATTTATGAGAATAAATTTCGTTGACTTTAAAAAACCTAGTAAAAATTTAAATCGTATAAAAAAAATTTCGTTCTAATGATAATTGGGAAGAAATGCATTCATTTTAAATTGCAATTTACAGTACATGTAATTGTTTTATAAAACAATGGATATAATATTGATAATTGTTGAAAAAGTCTCCATATTTTGTATTAGCTTATCCTTATTTCATAATTTATCATTACCTAAATATATTAATATCCTTTTAAATATATTTTAAATATTGAAAACACTAATATTTAAGAGATAATCTGATATCTAAGTTTGGTTAAAATATCCTAAAGTAAACAACAAATAATGATATACGTTTTTAATCGTGTGAGTTTTAAAAACAGGGTTAAACTGATTTTACTTGTTTGTTACTCAATAAAAAATATTAAGATAAATTAGTATAGATAAAATTAGACCATTTCTTTTTAAGATTTATGTATTTCATCAAACCATATTTCTTTGAAAATGTTAAGATTTTGGCTCTCGCCTCTTGAATTAGTTTCAGCTGTCATTAATCCTAAGTTTTGGCCAGAGAGAAAATAATAATACAAAGTTTCTTTTTACAGGAAAATTGTTATCCTTTTAGTCAGAGGCGTGCAGAAGGGGGGTATAGGGGTGTATATCTACCCACCACTTGGCTAAAATATTCCCAACCCCAAACCCACTTCACACCACTTTTGAAAAGTGTCTACACCCCTCTCGAGTTTTGTTTATCGGGGTTGTTAAAAATCGTAACGGGGGGTGCTCCAAGCACCCTTTTAGCAAAATCCTCTGCACGCCATAAGATGGTGTAAGATGGTGTAAAAAGTCCACTTTACTTAGCCTTGTCCCGAAAAGGTTATGAAAAGTGTTTGTAGAAAGTTAGTTTATTCCAGGGTGTTCAGCTACACCCTTTTTCAAGAGGGTGTTCAGGTTTTACAAACCAAAAAATATTTTTTGAGGGGTATAGAGTAAATAAAGTATCAATAATTGTCAGATAGTCTGGTTTGTTTTAATTAATTGCTTATTATTAATAGAAAAATAACTACATTCAGTGGTATGCGGTAGGGAATGTAGACAAATAAATTGAGCAAAAATTTGTATGATACAACGTAGAAACCCCCTGTTTGAGTTCTCCAAGTATAATTTTATCTTGTCATCATATACAATGTCCAACAGAGAGAGAAAATTATACAAAAAAATCTTATTATGGGGTATATACATTTTTAGTATTGTAGCTACATTTTTATTTGAATTGGGAAAAACATTTGTTTATTATTATTCAATACTTAAAAGAAGTAGGATTACATTTTTTTAAGGCCAAAATGTGTTTTTTTCTGCTTTTTATTATGGATATTAAAATCTAAATTGGTTTTGTTGATACAATACTATCTAAAATAAAGATGTATGCAAATAGAATTTTATATGGAGAAAGTCTTGTGTGTCCATCTGTCTGTCTGTCTGTTTTTTATAAAATCAGCTTTTTCATGCATAAAACTACTCATTTCGCATTTTATTAATTTCATTCTTTAAGGTTTTTTTCTTCTGAGTTATAAAATAAAAAAAGATTCGAGAACTGAGAACAATTTTTTAGTTTTAAAACTAAATGCTGTTGTGTCAGGCAAATAGTTTAAATATTACAAGTATAAGAAATGCCTCAGTCCATAGACAGGTAAAAATTATAACCATGCAAAGTTATGACTTCTGGATAAAGTTGATTAAATCAAAGGATTGATTGTCTTTTAGGTATAACTAAAATTAGTCGTTTTATCAATTTAATGAGCACCATAACAGACATCGTGATGTAACCGTCCTATTAAGTTTAAACATTTACAAAAGTTTAGGAAATGTGAGAAATTTAAGTATATTATCATGTTCGTGTAAGAATTTAAAGCCTTCAATTTCTTTTAAATTGGCTAAGCATCCTCATAATTTCTAATAAGAAAATTATTGCAAGTTTATCATGATTTATCAATTAAACCCTTTTTCTGTGCCCAAACAAATTATCCCTTATATATAAAATTAATGATACAAAATATTGGCCAAGGATTTTTATAAAACTTGGACAGGAATATGGCACCTGAAAATAAACTTTTTTGCCTTTTCTACTAAAGATGATAACTTAATCTCAAACATTTAAATATTTTCCACATTTTTTGGGCTAAACAGCTAGTCTCATTTATTAAACCATTTTCTTTATTGATAATGATAACATCATGCTATTGCTAAACACAGAACATTATTTGACCAGCAGCATGTGAAAATTATTATCAATCGATTTTTTTTTTCTGATGGTCTATCCCTGTCCCAGAGTTTTTAAAATTGAATGGTTAATTTATAGGAAAGGTCATTTTTATGGTGGAAGTTTTTGGCAGAGTAGCAACTCTATAATTTATTTGGCTTATGGTCATTCATATGGTTTTCTATACTAGATTTAAATTTTTTTTTTACATTTCTAACTTTTAGGATTAATATCAGGAACTTATTTCTAAACTAATTTAATAACAATGGTGTTATTTTTTTTCCTTATGCTTATCCCCTGCAGGTGGTCCTAAACATGCGTGTCTTATACCTAGTACCCTATTTGACCTAACCTAAGCTGGACTTAAATAACAAACAAACACACGAAAAACTATCTCATTTTTATTATCACTTTATTTTAAAATAGGGAGGTAGATTGGAGGGTGAGGGGCTCAGAGCTTACTTTAAAGCATTGCTTATACTTGCAAAAACATTACATAAACTATTAATAAAAAATGAATAAATAATCTGAATGTCAAATGAATGGGTACATACACATGGGAACATGAAAAAAAGCCTAATCTTTAACTAATCTTCACGACATATGTGATATGGGTTATTGTCAGGGAGAAAGGGAACATTGGACTGTAAATCATATTGGTATCCAATTTTTTTTATAAAACTTTCGGTATTTTTATAAAATCCCTAAAATTATAGTGTCCAAATTTTCAACCAATTGTCTTAATCTACAAATGTTGAAATAATAAACTGATATGTATGGCAATTTATCGCCAATTGTCGTATCCCTTGGAATCCCTGGTTATTGTAAAGAATCTTTTCTTCCTATGTTTAGGTACATTTAGGAACAACAGATATACAATCAGTGTCCGTACATTAAGACAAAGAAAATTCAATATTTGTACCTGTGTACAGTCAATGTGGTTTAAGGTTCGAGTCTAACAACAGCATCAAATTAAAAAGCAATAGTTTAGCCCTATTACTGTGATAAATTATGCAGTCCATACACCATAAACCAAAATTTTAAATATTGCATAGACTTTTTAAAATTTAAATAATAATAATTTTTTCTATCTCAGGTATTTTTATGTTTATGTCACATTTAATTTTTACGGTAATGTATAAACAGCGATGCCATCTTTGTTTTTTTTCTTCAAAACATTGTAGTGTTTACAAGGTAATAACTTGGCAAGCGATACCACTAAATTCATAAATGCCTAAACACGAAGTGTTTTTGAAAACTAAGTACAAATAGGATATATTTTTTTACTTTTTATATGGTCAAGAAAGGCTTTTTTGTCTGTTATAGTAAATTTGATTTTCACAAATCACTTCCATTATGGTTACAGTTATATTAAAACCCTTTCGCTATTCAAAGTATATGTTAGATCTAATTTTGGTATAAAACTTTCATGTGTCACAGCTTAGCCTATATGCCAATAAATGCTAAAATGTCGAATTTATGCAAGCTAACAATAAAGTGGCCATGGCTGACTTATTATCGACATAACGTCGTACAGACACAAAAGATACATACTTTTGTATCGGGACATGGGATGAAAATTTCAAAATTCTTGCCTTGTCAGGGACTTTAAAGACAAGACAATGGACAATTAGTATATATCCCCAATAATGCTAAACACAATTACTTTTTCTGTATAGTCAATTGAAATGTTTGGACACTATATGTTTTGAAGCAACCAATAAAAATTCAAAAAATGTACTATAAGTTTTTGAGCCAATGAATAATTTTAAACTATGGGTACAGCCCAATTGCCCCCTCCTCTATGATATAAAGCGTATTCAACAACTACCCTCCCACATTCGATTAGCTATTAAATTTTTCTGATAATCAAGCCCGGGAGTAGTAGGTATTAATCAAAAAGTCTGTCAGGTTCCGAACTTTTTGCGACTGCTAACAGTGCGTTTATGTCTGAGAGTGTTTCAGCAAACCTGTAAAATAAATATATAGAACT
>LS056655.1:0-10325 GCA_900241095.1 Acartia tonsa
ATTCACAATGGTAAAATATATAGCGGCCTCTCATTGGTTAGTTGTTAATTTTTTCTGACGTCATAGTCAGACACTTTTACTGTGGCTATACTTCTTTAAAAACTAAAATTGAAAGTGGAGAGTCGACTTTTACTTCATCCCTTCCCTTAAGTGCCTCTATAAGCCTCTAGGGGCGTATTTCAATATACCAGTTAAACGTTTTGGTGGACAAAAAATTGTAAAGTTGAAACTTGAATTGTTGAATTAATGATAAAATTTTGCAAACAAACTTGTCAACTCTCAAAACTTCCACAATGTGCTGAGGAATTCCCTGTTAACGTTGGATGTTTTTTATTGACATTCAATTAAAATGTTGCTATGTACGTTTTCAGTTCAACATGTTTATAATGTATTATAAGGTGGGTTCTTAAAGTAATATATTATGTTGGAATTTGAGGCATTTGCCACCCCTCATCGCGTTAAAAAACTTTCCCAACTCACCCCCCTCCTAGTAAGTTAAATCGAAATAGAATGGCTGGAAAACCATATATGGCTAAATATCAATGAAATTAACCAAATCTTGACTATTTTTTGTTGATACAGTAACATCACAAAATTTAACAGGATTAACAAATAGTTTTATAGAAAACTAAAATCAAAATATAAAATCTACTGATATTGAAAACAATTCTACTCAACAATATAAAATTGTTTGATGCAAAGCTACTTAACAAGTTCGTCGGTCGCAGTGTCCAATTTTGTTGAAGTACAAAAAAATCAATACCCTTGGCTATGTCACTTATATAAGCACGCCTCCAGCAAATAGTTTGTACAAAATGGGGTAGAATATACGTGGATATTATATATACAGGGAAAAAATTATAGTCAATTTAGGTTGTAATTTCTCTTTTTATTGGTAAGTTCGTTTATCCAGAGGTAAGAGGTGGTACATGAAAATCTGGTGCAAAATCCAAGTAATGATAAATCCATTTTGTACATGTACAATATACTATTTTTCTATTGAGCTTTCCCTGTATCCCGTAATTGGAGGATAATCCACTTGGTTAAAAGTCAAACAGATTTATTTAACCAATAATCCTTTAATTCAAATAACATTATAATTAAAATAAAGTAAGTAATTGAACAAAACAAGTGTCATGCTGACTTGTAAAGGCCATAAAATCCTCATAAAAAAATCGGGTATAGTCCCTTGCGTGGCAACGCTCCTTAAAGGGCGATTCGTCTTATTTTTAAAATTGCTTTTTATAGTTTATTTTAGGTTAGATTAGGTTATATTGGGTTAGGTGATTGCCCCGCAGGGTTAGAGCCTCCCACAGGGACTAGAAATAGGAGAAAAGCTACTGTAAAATTACGAAGAATCGCCCAAAAAATCTACCATACTTTTTAACTGTTGATCATGAAAAACACAAAACAAACATATTTATTTGGGCATTAAAATTTAAACAAAGTCATAAAATTCAAAATGGAAGAAACCCATTACCCCTCTGGATAACGGAAATAAACTTTCAAGAATGTATGTTTTCTAATCTTGATATTCGCAAATTACTTGAAAGAATATCTAAATTATTTTTTTAAATGTGCTGTGCTATTTATTTTCATTTAACAACAATATACATATTATTACATGGATGTTGCACCGGATTTTCATGTACTCTGATAAAGTGATGCTCGCAGCTTTAGTGTTTACCTTACCCTCCTACTGAATGAATAAATGAGGTCCATATTAGCAAGCTCGATTGACGACAAATTTTCCCTTGTCAATATATCCATGTGAATACTAAATCAATTTCAACAACATATCATTCAGTAATATTAGAATAATCACAGTTTTGTCCCATTCAAAATTTCATCTTGCACAAGCTTTCGTGAATACAAGGAGAAGACAATGGACGATAAATTTAATTTCAAACATATAAATTCGTCTTTTTTGTTGCCCATATTTATAGTCGTGTGTTGATTTAAGCGCTATTGTTCCCTACTTCACTGTCCAAAATGGTCTAAGAAGTTTAAGAGATTTTTATGCAAATATGGTTTTTCTAATATACATTAAAACAGTTTAGATTAAACAATAATGTTTCAGAAATGGGATGGATATTTTTTATTTTCTGTACAAAGTTTTTTTCAATTTTTTTATATATATTTAATAAGGACAAAAATATATATTTTGATTAGATTTTCTAATAATAATAAAATCTTTAAAGAAATAAATTAAACCATCATTGTCCTACCCCTCACTGCCTAATTCCCCAATGTTTGAGAAAAGTAATCCTTTGATACGGTATATGTGTCCGTATCAGCAATGGATATAGGATATACGTGGATATATTAACTGGAGAAAATTTGTCTTCATTTTAGCTTGCTAATATTGGTCATTTCGGTCATCCAGTAGGAGGGGGCCGGGGGATGGGGAAAAGAGGGTGGATTGGGCATCATATTATTAGAGTACATGAAAACCTAATGCAACATCCAATTAATATTATATCGATTGCATCATCAGATATTATCCTTTTGTTGGCATATGATGTATGGTATTGACCAAGGGCGTATTTAACATATTAGTTTTGGGGGCCTTACATTAGAGTGTTTCCATCCATCGTTCTGTACTTAATGATGATTCCTGCATTAAAAGGTATACTCTAAAAAATGTATTTCTATTTCCAATTTAAATATGTTGATTTGCAAGCTTCAATGGAACCTTCAATTTAATAAAAATAATTTTGCCCTGGAGATCTGGGGAGGGGAGCTACCCCTCCAAAATATGACTACATTTTATGTTAACAAATACTGTGGAAGATTTTTTTTAATATACTCTTTTTGTATTCATGTTAAAAGAAGTTAAAAAAAGTCAATAATCGATAATAAGCTCTTTATGTATGCTTTGGTTAAAAAAGTTCATCGTTTCTTTACCGAATTGAACGATATTAATTTATATAAATCTATAAAAAGAGTAAAAATTATTAGCAGCTAAGAGCACTTCAGAAGTAGCAAGACTGTCTATGTTGCATAAATGTGCCTAATATAATGAAAAAAATTACATAAATAAAAATAAATAAGATACCTATCTACGTCCTGGTATTGAAGTAGCTTCGCTACTTGGAAAAGACTTAATAACACCTTCTTTTACAGGGATCTAAAGGGATAAGACGTTTAAACGTTTGGACACTCAACTTAATGACACAACCAATCGAAATTCAATTAAAATCCCCAAAGTTGTTAAGTCAATGAATAAGGAAACGTTATTATAAAACTTAGTGGACTATTGTAATAAACAGCCCAATGCCCCCTCTCTCCCTGCTCATTATGACTCTATTTACGACAGTTTGACCTAAGCAACGCCTTTGATTCTGTACAATTATCAGACTTCTATCATTTTCTGTTACATAAAAACAGGTTCTTAACCGCGAAGAAATAAAATTTCTGGTTTTATAAATGTTGCACACAGCAACATAAATAAGGGCCGTTCGAGTTCCAATAAAAAGCTTCCTAAAAAAAAGAAACTTAATAGTTATTGTAGCTAGCGAAAAAAAATATACTTACCCTCAATTCTGTTATGAATACGATCACCAAATCACTTATTTTCTATGTTATTACTGAATTTTAACACTGTTACAAATCCTTTCATTTTTCACCATTATTCTTGAATAACACAAATCACTTTTTTCACATGTTAATTCTTGTTTTTTACTTTTCTTTCCTCGACATATTATTATTTTTGTCTGAAAAATATCATCAAAAACATCATTAAATATTTGTGTAATGATTCTAAATTATGAAGAATACAAGGATGACAACAAATAAAATCATGGATTGACAAATATTTCGAGCGCAGCAACTCTAAAACTAATCATTATGCATGTGTGGCAATTATTTTACTTAACTAAAAAAATTTGGTCATAGCTAAAAACTTTGTGTAACTTGTTCAACAGAGTTGAATTTAGGTTGTCGTTCTTTTTTAGTGGCGAAACTACTCTGCAATTTATTTTGTCTGTTCGTCAGCCAGTCTGTAAGGATCTGAGGAAAATGTCATTTTCCAGGCTGCTCTCTAACAAGCTTTGACTGTCTGACCATTCAAGGATTTTTTGTGCTTCGCTTGGTGTTGTTATCCTAGTTTTATATCTACATGAATTGAAGGTGTATTAACCAATAATAAAATTCTTACATCCAGACATATTTGATAACAATGAAAGAATTTGCATTCATAAAGCAGGTCACACCTACAGGTCATTGAAATTTAAGTTTTCATCTCTCTCTGCGTCCAAACGTCTGTTTGTCACTAAAACTCTTTATTTTCTTATTGGTAATAATTGATAGGTTAAAAAAAAGCAATGTAGGTTTACATTTTCCTCTAGCGTAAATAGTATCGTGCATATCTTCTATAGTAGAGGATGCGGGTTCAATTTGAACCGCAACCCGTCATACTTTAGACGTTAAAAAATTGTGCATACTTCTGACTAACCAAATAAACAAAAACATTGCAATATTTTTTTGGAAAAAAAACTACTATTTTATACAAATAAATATATTTACCAAAAAAATATATTCATTTGACTTGTAATGTCTTTATGTAAGTTTTTCTATGCTGTATAATTAATTATATGCCTTTTTATTGCACCTTAGATAATTATGCATGCCCAGTAGGTATTAAGCTTGTATAATTTTGTAATATGACAGTATAATCCAGTATATAATTGTTTGTTACAGTTTTGTGATATGCCATGAAAGAATATTTGTAGGAATAGCATACTTATGGGGTTAAACAAGAAACGGGGAACAATATTCAACAATTTATATCATGTGTGAATTAGTAGTGCAACTTTTCAAAAACAATGTAATGTACATTTTACAAGTTTTTCTTGGAATGAAACTTCCCCTCTATGCTAATTATATAATTTTGAACAACAATTAAAATTGATAAATTGTCACTTGGATGTTGCACCAGATTTCCATGTACTATAATAAAGTGATACTCGCCGATGGCTAAAATACCAGCAAACCCCCATCTACCCCCCTACCCCCCGCCCCTCCCCTCCTACTGGTTGATCCAACTGAACAATAAATAAGGTCCATTTTTCCCGTATATTTTTTATTCATAGATTTACTTATGTGGAAATATATCTGTATCAATGGAATATATACCTTACTCCTACACTCAAAGTAGTAAATGACAGAAATATTAAGAAAAGTAATATAGAAACGACTATCATTTTAAAATTCTAAATTGAACTTATTTAAAAAAAAACTGTGGAAGTGGTGATGCAGAACTAATGTTTAAAGATACCTGCCTAAAAAAATTGAAGGGGGGGTTGTTTTTTGTGTCCCACCATCCAAGAAAATAGCCTAAACCACCAAAGGATATTCCCTGAAGAGTAGATTCCAATCGGTAGAGTGCAGTGGTTACCGAGATCTTAAGCTTCAGACAGACGGAAGGACAGACAGACATCAAACTACTTTGTATTCTAGATTATAATTAGAAAATTTATAAAAAAAAAAGTTAGTTTGATTTTAATTAAAATTTAATCTATTTATATAAGAATTTGCTTTTAGAAATGATTTATAAAAAATATATAAAAACCCGTTTTTTACGTACAATTAGTTGACTTATTTACTGATATCTTCATTCCTAGGTTTATACATTTATTCGTTTACTGCAGACTAATCTAGGATCCTTCTTATTTTATGACGATGGTCCAGATAAATAAGTAAATATATGTATACAAATCTACATAAGAATATAATATACCACTTTTGTTCAAAGAGAAGTAAAGTTTGCCAATCGAATTTTTTAATATGTATGTCTGTTTAATCTGTTTAGATTCTACTAACAAAGGTCTGATTGAGTTCTCCTATTATGGGAATCTTTAAGGTTGTGGTAAATTCAATCTTGAAAAATATTTCTTGAGGGCGACACTACTACCTTTAATAATGATAATTTTTCAAGTTTTTACAACTTATTTTACAAACTTTTTGTATGTCAATTTAAGACTTCCGAAAGTCATAAAAAAATCATTTTTTCGAATAAACTATAAAAACTGCTCTCTGTATTATTTTAATTGTCTAATTCTTTATATAATCGTTTTTTTTGTTAAATTGCCTTGATAAAACAACTAAATATTTGCATTTCCTCCACTCCTTACTACTTCAGTCAACTCATATACCTCACTATATAGGCTAGGTAGTTCCATCATTCTTTCCCACTTAATTCAACTCATATACCACACTATCTAGGTTAAGTATTTCCTCCACTCTTTGCTACTATATTCAACTCATATACCTCACTATAAAGGTTAAGTATTTACTCCACTCTTAACTACTATATTCAACTCATATACCTCACTATATAGGTTAAGTATTTACTCCAATCTTGACTACTATATTCAACTCATATACCTCACTACATAGGTTAAGTATTTCTTCCACTCTTGACTACTATATTTAATTCATATACCTCACTATATAGGTTAAGTATTTCCTCCACTCTTGGCTACTATATTCAATTCATATACCTCACTATATAGGTTAAGTATTTCCTCCACTCTTGGCTACTTCATTCAACTCATATTCCTCACTCTTGGCTACTTTATTCAACTCATATACCTCACTATATAGGTTAAGTATTTACTCCACTCTTTACTACTTTATTCAACTCATATACCTCACTATATAGGTTAAGTATTTCCTCCACTCTTGGCTACTTCATTCAACTCATATTCCTCTCTATATTGGTTAAGTATTTTATCCACTCTTGGCTACTTTATTCTACTCATATACCTCTCTATATAGGTTAAGTATTTCCTCCACTCTTGGCTACTTCATTCAACTCATATTCCTCACTCTTTACTACTATATTCAACTCATATACCTCACTATATAGGTTAAGAATTTCATCCACTCTTTACCACTTAATTCAACTCATATACCTTACTATATAGGTTAAGTATTTCCTCCACTCTTGACCACTTCATTCACCCCACTTAAGACTTAAAGGTACAATTTTCTATTTTGTTATTTATTCAACATTGTTATAAGAAAATAAATATATGTACTTTAAGATGTGTTGCTTAAAAGCTATATCTTGTAATATAAAGTAGTGAGGTGTTTTTGTGCATTGCTTAAGATTTTGATAACTGCTGAAACGATTAAGTTTTCTAATTTCGGAAAGCTTCTCACAAGTCCCAATAAGGTTTTAGTGCTCCCGAACAATTTGATAAATTCAACTTCTAGTCATAGACAAATAATTCAATTTATTTTATTTTCGGCTACCCAACCATTCAAATAAAGCATAAGTTTCTAGTTTCCCTTAAAATAGCACCACCTTTTTCCCTCTTACATTCTCCATCCATTTGTAATAGGAACGGAAATATGGACTTATAATCTGTAATTTTAATTAATCTGATTCATGTCGTGTTTGTGTCTTTTATTGTTCTCCTATCTATATGTTCATATATTTTTTAATGAATATCGGATATACGTGGATATATTGACAGGGGGAAATTTTTTTTATCAATTTGGCAAGCTAAAATAAACCTCATTTATTGGTCAATACGTTCATCCAGTAAAATGGGAGAGGATGGGGTAAAGGTGCTGGATGGGAGGGTATTGTTATTTTACTTAGTTGCGAGTCTCACTTTATCAGAGAACATGAAAATCTGTTGCAACATATAAGTAATAATATATCGAATATTTTATAATATGATGGGCAAAAACGAACCACGTATTCTGACTTAATTTTTTAAGACTTTCAATGTCATCTACTTCAATGTAACTCGACTAAAAAAATATATCATGTCTTATAAAATTTCGACATGCCTTCTTTGGAGAATAAATTGTGCTTCATTTGTGTCGACTTCATTATAGCAATAGTGAAAGGTGGTTATGGCTTTCATAATAAACAACATAACAATATTCTAATAACATTATTGTTACAAGACTCGAATGCACTAAAACTGCAGAGTATCTGTGCCTCCACCCCTGATCATAGTATTTGTAATGAAATCATTATGCGGTAGAACCGCAAAAAAATGGATACAATAATTGACCGACTTTGGAGGTGGTGGAAAAAAAACATTCTCTCTAGAAATTAGATCTAATGCGATAGGACAATGGTCAATAAATTTATGTACATCCCAAATAATGAAAAACAAAATTATTCCTTCTGTAAATCATAAATAATGGTTCAAATATTTGGACACTGAACCAACCAATCAAAATGGATAAAAAAAAGTCTCCAAAGCTGTTAAGCAAACAAATAAGGTTATAAAATAACTTTGTGGACAAGTGAAATAATTAGCCCAATGTCTGCTTCCTCCCTGAGAAAATAGTCTCCAAAGCTGTTAAGCAAACAAATAAGAATAGTTATTTCTCGCATCGTATTATAAACGGTTTTCCGCGGATGTAGAATGTACAATTACAAGATTAAAATTAGTTTTTTTAGCCCTGAGGTGCCGAAGGCACCGGCTAAAAAAACATACATTTTTATATTCGTAGAAAGCTGGATATAACACGATGCTAGACATAGCTTTTTCGTATGGATGAGAACCGGTTCCTATCCACCGGATTCGAATGAATATGAGAAAAGTTATTAATTAACTTTGTGGACAAGTGAAATAATTAGCCCAATGTCTCCTTCCTCCCTGAGAAAATAGGCACATCCTTTTCAGCCTGTTAAGTATATTTTCCTTTAAATTCGAAAACCCCTGTAATTACTTACAGCCTAAATTTTCAAAATGATAACAAATAGGTTTTCAGTTTGGTTTTCATGGCTACTTAGGTGTTTAGGCTTTTTTCCTACCCTTCGAATACATCAAATATATGATAGGGGTACAGCACAAATATAATGAATATAAAATCAAGCAATTTGTCTATTATGAAAGTTAAATTTTTATTAATTGGCTGATTAATTAGCCTAAGTTTCTTAGGGTTTGGACCTCATTCATTAAAATGTAAGTTGAGACAATTTTGTAAAGCCACAAGGGACAACTCAAGCTACACGATCAAATACATTATGACTTGATCCGCTATCTCATGAAAGTTCATTATTACATTACCCTTGCCGAGTATTTTCATTAATTGAAACTGTCTGGTTAAAGAATCGTTTTTGACATGAAGCATATATGTATTTTTACAAATTTAGCAATAGAAAATTGGTTATAAAATTCATATCTATAAAAGTTCGATAAAAAAATTTAAGAATGTATATATAATACAATCTATTGCTTTTTTTGTATGAAGTTTATTTTAACAAAGCCATATTTTGTATGTGTCAGCATGCTATTATACAGGATTATGTTTTAAAAGTCTAGAAAATAATGGTTTTATTTATAAAGACTCTTTAAGAATTAGATTATCAATTTACTAGTGGCTGCGCCCCGTACATCTAGAAAGATGGCAGGGGTATAGTCCCTTTCGTGGCAACGCCTCTTAAGGGGTGTTTCTTCGTATTTTCACGGTAGCTTTTCTCCTATTAATAGCCCCTGCAGGGCCAATTGCCTAACCCTGTGGGGCAATCACCTAATCCAATATAACCTGACCTAACCTAAAATAACCTATCAAAAGCCATTTTAAAAATAAGAGGCGTTGCCACGAAAGGGACTTTACCCGATTGCAAAAAATAGCTTCAGCAATCCTAAGACTTAAATCTATAAACAAAATAACCTATAACCGTCCCGGGACCTATGTCCTATATATATATGACACTCCTTTAATAAAGACAAATCCTAGGATTTTCTATAAAGCCAATAATAATAGACAATTTTATACATATTTTGTGTTATTATTGTAATGGATGTATCATATACATGGATATTATGACAGGGGAAAATTGTCAATTAGAACTCGTTTATTGGTTGTTATTCGTTCATCCATTAGGGGGTGGGGTGTGATGGAGAGGGAGAATCGTTATTTTATCCCGCTGCAAGTTTCACTTTATTAGAGAACATGAAAATCTGGAGTGAGAACCAATTAATGATATATCCAATTTACGGCTGTATAAGGTTAATTTTACTGCTTGAATGTAAATACTTCCTGTAAGTTGTCAACTCACTCTTGAGTGTGGCAAGCGGTATTAAGCATATCCGCACATATTTTCATTCACAACTGCAAATTATATATCAGCTAGATTTCAAATATACTATTAACAATCAAGGATAGTTATTAATTGTATTTTCAAAAGCGTGCAGAATGGGGTGTAGTGTGTTGTTAATATTTCCCTAAATAATAGTATTAGTTAGGTCTTCTTCCCCTATTACACTCCCTAACAGCATCCGGGGGGGGCGGGGGGGGGGGGGGGGGGGGGGGGGGGGGGGGGGGGGGGGGGGGGGGGGGGGGGG
>LS056656.1:0-11931 GCA_900241095.1 Acartia tonsa
AGTTATATATATCCTGTTAAGTACATCATGTAATATTTGTAAATCAAAAACTAATTTGACTTGTTTTGAATTCTATAATTTAATCTCAAAATGCCTTCTTAGTGAAACTTAAATATTCAAAGAGAAAAAATAGCCAACAATTTGAAGATAAAAAAGTTAAAAAAAACACCAGAAAATTTGTTGATTAAGAGACGATTTTTTCACGAAACAAGGAAATAAAAAAGATTTACAATAAGTGTAGAAATGCTGCGTTCCCAAAAAGTTTGCAAAAACTGTGAAAAACTGGATAACTGTGTAGGATCCAAGTATCTTTGTATAGCTGGCTAGCCTAGTGTTCTATTATTTCCGTAGGAATATCAAAACTGCAAATTGATATCACCGCCGAATTCAGATTGTATATAATTGTATTCTTAAAAGTTTTATATCCAATTAACTGTTTTATATCAGAATCAAAGACGCAAATATACCAAAAATATCTAAAGATAAAAATTACTTTTAATTGCTTGATTCTTTTACAAGAGACCAAATGAATTATAATGATTGCAATATATTTGAATGACTTAATAGTGTAATTTTATCAAAAAGGTTGAAACATATTCTACCTTAAAAATAGGTAATATGAACCATTTATTGTATCAAATATTTTTTTATCTAAAATAATACTAATGCTATTGATGTTTTGAGTAATCATTTGCTAATTGGAGTTTTGATATTCCTTAAATCTTGGGCATATCGACATTTCTAGTAAGTGATGTAACACCAAGGAGCGCACTTATGTATAACTTAATTACCCCTAATATTCTCTAAGTGCTCAAAGAACGCCGCCTCATAAAATAGTAAATTAACATTTTTGTATTTTCCTACGGATTTACAATCTATCTTGGTGCATGAATACATTTTTATCCGCCAGGCAAAATATGCCTTGTTTTTATATCACACGGAGCTACTCTACACAACATTTATCTATAGATTAGTCACCAAATACAATTTACAATACTATCTTTATTTTTTTGTATTATAAACTTTTGTACTTTTATAAAATTGGAAACTAGTCTAAACGGTACAAAATGGTACACAATTATTTCGAGTTCTAAGAATCTCTATCATGCATTTTTAAAACTTACTTATAGAGCATGAGATAAGTTTAAAATCACGAAGATTCAATAAGACTAAGTATGGACGGTCAACTATAATTGTAGATAATATTTTGATGGGGATTTTGCATTTAAGGAACTATTTAGATTCAAACAAAAAAACTTCGACCCGTGTTAAAATAACATTAACAAGGCTATTGAGTCCAAAAGTAGTGCAGTATTATGAGTTAATATTTAAGATAGAAAAAGAACGATAAACTGTATAAAAGTATGCAGCAATATCAGTATTCAAAAAGGCATATTTAGATCATTGGAGAGGAAGATAGATTGAAAAAGAGAGCATGAAACTTATGCACAGTGTATAGAGAGTGTGTTTAATATACATTTAATTATGTAGGACATACGTACTCTGTTAACTGTAGTGCAGCAGTGCATATAAAAAAAAAAGTGACGGGCAATGTATCTAAATATGTATCTGGATACCAATTGTAAAAAAGGAATTTTTGTCCAACTTTCTCTTTATATATTTGTTGCTTTGAAAACCCTAAAGAATTAAGAATTTTTAACACCTAGCGACTTCAAATCCCAAAGTTTTATTTAACCTTTAGTACTATGTTAAAAAAGGTTTGATTAAAGCGGTAGGTTAAATGTAGCCCATGTTTTGATCTAACCCATGACTTCAATTTGGTAGGTGTGAATTTTTGTGGCACTATAAAATTTTATTTTTAGCCTTACGTGAATACTTTCATCACTATTCCGGGAAATATACTGGGGGGTCTAAAATTGAAGACAATGCAAAGGGTTTTAAAGTCAGTTTCTCGTATTTTTATAACATAACATTGATACTCTCATTTAAACTGATACAGTAATGTTAAAATAGTTTTTATTAGCCCGAATAATGATGGGTAAGTAATGGAAATGTAAAAATGGTTGTTTTCAATTTTCACGAAAAGGTAATTTATGCGTTAGGGTCGACATAGGTACTAACAGACAAACAGACAGTGATACACTTACTGACAGACTGGTACTGACAGACAAACGGAAAGAGATACACTTACAGACAGACAGTTACTGACAGACAAACAGACAGAGATACACTTACAGACAGACTGGTACTGACAGACAAACAGACAGAGATACACTTACAGACAGTAAGTTACTGACAGGCGTGTCTCACAAGTATTCGCAGTGTTGGAAAATATACACAGAGAAAAATGTTCTCTAAAGTTAAATCAACAAATTTGGCATAACAAACACAGCTTAAGAAAACCATCTCTCCAATTTCTTTTATTTTATTAAACTTTGATATTTTTAGACAACCAAATATAAATTCGAAAAATATCATTTAGGATTTTCTTATAAATAATTTTTATTTGTAAGATCAAAGAAAAATAAAGACCTAACCTAAATTTGTAAAGCCAAATAAAATTTAGAATTCAGTTATCTATCCATATTGTACACCTCTTTTTATAATATTTTTTGTTATGAAACCTGGTAGGAATCTGAATCTATGCTCCAAATATATTTCATCTCGTCTCTCACCTTTTAAAAATATTTTTATATTATCAAGTATGTTTATAATCATAGGGGTTCAGCTCAGAGAATAATATTAAGGTTTTATATTGTATCAAAATTGATTTACATTAAATTAGTACTAGCGCCTACGCCCCTAGAGGCCCCTAGTGGCACTTTAAATGTTTTTTTTTTGTTCAAGTCTCAACGATACCTATCTATTTTGCGTTGAAGTCTCTGCATAAAAAGTTTGATTTTTTGTGATTTCTCTTGAGAGGGTGGTAGTACTCTCCCCCAAAATAGTTACAAACTTTCCAAGGACCTATGAGAAGCAACCATGTTAAGGATAACCCGATCAGTTCAGCGGTTAGCGAGATCCTTCGGTACAGACCGACAAACAGACAGAAAGACAAATAGACAAAAACACATCCTGTTACTTTATTATAATGATTGTGCTGGACCCCCCTCCCCCCAACTTCTACGTCCTTGTCTCTATATTCAAGTTTTAAAATGTACGCAAAAAGGTTCCTGTATTGAGGTAAATTTGGGAAATATTCAAATCGTATTTCTGTTCTAAATTAATTGTATACATAAGTATCTTCTGAAAGGGTGAAAACTTAAACCTAATTGGGTATTATATTATTAAATACTAAATTAACTTTGATTTGAATTAATAATTTCCTTCCATGTTAGCGTCTCTAAGCAAAACCACAACCATGTAAACAATATATCCTTGTCTAATTATAAATACCTAATTAGTCAGAATTGCACTTTGTTTTTCTTTGTTTTTATTGAAGCTATTTTATAATTGAATGTACCTGTATGTTTGTCTCTCTCTCTTTTGCTCGCTAATACAATATCTTTTTTATCTTTCTCTTTCTATTTTATCAAATTAAATTAGCCTTTGTGAAGCTTATGGTTTTTAGAAAGCTACAATGGACCGGACGTCGTAGACCTTGTAATCTAAGTTTAACATAAATTTAAATTAACATTTATTTGTGTGAGATATCATTTTTTAGGTTCAGATTATTCTTACACGGCAAGGAAATAGATGACATTAAGTTGTTCACTAGGGTTTCTTAAACAGTTAGAGAATTAATAATTGTTGTCGCATTTATAAAAAGTAAATTTGTAGTAAAGATTTTATCAAAATAATGAAAGGATTAAAACCAATTGACCTTGTGATGATATGGTAATTATATTGTAATAATTAGAAATTAATTTAGATAACTATTTAATTTGTTAAGACCATGTAACCAAGACTTTAAGGTTCATATTCAGTACTGAATAATTAATTAATAGCAATATTTAGAGATTTATGCATCTATTTGTTTGTCTTTAATGATTCCGAAAACGGCAGCCATCAAAATTTAAGATTTGTGATAAATATCAAATCTTGTAAAATTTGAAATTTTGAAAGCCCTTGATTAAAATACCCTTTTTATGGAAGTTTTAACTTTACATTTCTACGTTTATTAGCAATGCTTTCAGGCTACAATTACTAAGATCACGAGCCTAACCCAGTAGTAGTAGACCAGCGTAATTTTAACATCTTTAATTATACCGCGGTTTGAATAAAGATTCAAACTTATCAACGCAGTTTTATCAAAACATAGCGAATTATGAAGAAAATAGAATTACTGAATTAAATGAAATGTAGGTAGAGCTATTGACCTAGCCGTAATAAATTTTTATTGCATTGTATATTGGTCTACAAATTAAAGTGAAGGAATAAACCTGGAAGTTAATGTTTATTGGGCCTATATGTATATTTAAGGAATGTCCAACAACAAAAGGGAATCAAACATACTAGAGACATAAAACTAGTAACTACTGCTGCTATATCAATCAAACATACTAGAGACATAAAACTAGTAACTACTGCTGCTATATCAATCAAACATACTAGAGACATAAAACTAGTAACTACTGCTGCTATATCAATCAAACATACTAGAGACATAAAACTAGTAACTACTGCTGCTATATCAATCAAACATACTAGAGACATAAAACTAGTAACTACTGCTGCTATATCAATCAAACATACTAGAGACATAAAACTAGTAACTACTGCTGCTATATCAATCAGTTGACATCAAGAGAGGGAATTATTTTGCCTTACCATGCAAAATTAAGATTTCAAGAAAAATGTGTGCAATCAAAGATTTTGTTGTATTATTGGTGTTTGGTGTTGGAAAAGTTGTGAAAATGTCTTGTCCCAGAAACAGGCCCAAATCCTTGCCATCTAACATTTTACAATGAAGTGTTTAAACTAATAATTTTGAGGACACCCAACATTGTTTTATTAAGCAACATAAATAATATGTATACTTTACACATAAAGTAAAAAGATAGATAATTATGTAGCAAATTTCAAATTGTCAGTAGCTTAAGAACTAATTAACCCCTCGACCGTTTTCTCCTTAAAGTGAAGCTTCTTATAGGTCCATGGAAGGTTTATAGCTAAGATAAAAGGTCTTTATAAAAAAGAAAGGGAAAATGAAGGGTCGCCCCTTCCCTCAATAGCCCCTAGAGGCCTCTGGGGCGAAGCCGCAAGTATTTTCAAAAATCACTGACTTAGTTTCCTTCTCTTCAAGGTAGATGAACCATTTTATGCCACTTTCAATACATAAAGTACATACTTATGATTATTGTCATTCAAGGCATTCCTCCTTCACTAACTATAATTGTCTTGCATTTGACCTAGCAGAAAAGGTGACAACCAAAGCCCAACAAATAAGCTGCTGTTTGCTTTCTAAATTTTTCTATGAAGAAAAGTGTAAGTTACTACAGGAAATTAATAAAACTGTAAAGGTAAGCCGAAATCCTCGGGGCTAAATTAGTCTGCTAACTCATACAAATGCGAAATTAAATCACATTTAGGGGATTTTTAAAGTCATTCTATGATAGAATTAGCACAATAAATTTACAGACTAAAAAGAACGGTATTTTTTTCATTTTGACGTAAGTCAAAGAATTACTATTTATAATAAATATTTCAATCCTTAAATTTTGATTGCGTATTGAGAATCATCAATTGTTCCCAATATCCCAGTAAAATAAACATATTAATTGCGAAGGTTTTCTGCAAGCCTTGATGGTTGCAGTTTCTAAGGGGGCCCGGCTATACTCATTTGACTTCGGCATCAGCACCGACAACAGCGAAAAAAAAACTTTTTTGATGGGAGTTTCTCTCTGACATATGCTACAAGACCTGAAACCGTTCTTGTTGTAGTCCGTCTGCCCTGTTTAGTTTTCAATATGAAAACCATTGTCTCAAAACATTTTTACATGTTTATTTGTTCTAATGTCTGTTTGTTAAGTTTTTATTTATGTTTTCTTTGTCGCTTGTTCCTTTTTCAACTTGATGCTAAAATGTTTTATCTTGAAGCAGTATAAAATTTATAATTATCTTTTGTATAATATGGCACTACAGCAAAATATAATATGATGTTTTTTTCAATGGTTATTGCAGTTTACAATTTTAGTGTTCCCATCATTAAGCAAGAAAACAATGAATTAAGAAACAACTCATTATATGTCACTAAATTATGTAAATAACTTTTTAAAATCCATTTTGTTATTCAATCTATGTAGCCTTTTCAGTATACTATGCATTTAAGTTTGTCAACCGCCAATCTTCGGACGGCTTGGTTGGGGGGTTTTAAAAACATTTTTGTACAAGAGCGTCTGACTGTTGTTACTGTGACATTCTAAAAGATGTGACTTATAATAGACCCATTATTAGGACCATTGTGTAAACACCTAAAATTTGTTGGTCGCCAATCAAAAATTATTCATGGCTTCAAAACTTATACAACATAAGAATAATAAAGAATATTCAAGATGATTGATTGTCATGCATCAGTCAGTCCCTAGCAAAATTGGATGCTTCATGACGACACTAAACCTATTCTTTTTTAATGTCGACTATTCTATACAGTAACTAATTAAAACTTTAAATTTAATATTAAAATGCAATAACACAAAAAACCACAAATATAATGAAAGTTCAAATTCATTTCCTTGATATATAATTTAAACTAAAAACAATAAAAAAAAGTCCTAAAGTATTTTATTATCGTGAATATCTTCAAATTGAAGAAATACAAAATATTTAGTTCTTAAACCCCACAATCACGGACGGGCATTCGCAAGAAAAAAGTTGAAAGACAAAATGATAATAAAGTTATATTTTAGAAATATACACATCTTAAAGAAAAATAATAATAGGGAGATATAAAATCGGAATATAAGTAAAGCCAACCTATCGGTCGTACAAAGCAAATATCAAAGTAGATTTTTATTGGCCAAAAAATGATCTATTATCTCAAATAACAGCCAAAGAAATTTTGTTTCTACAATATAAGAAAATTGCTTCCCTTTCTTACATTTAAACCCCAATTCTTTCCTCAAACCAATTTGAACCAATTTAAATTTTATGATTGATTTCTAAAAACTTAATTGTACCTTTTAAATTGTTTATAAAGTCAACCTGAATAAACAAAAACTTAAATCACATCGATTTTCAGTTTACTTTTTGTTAATAGCAGAATTTTAGGAATTTCAAAATTCTTATCGAGGACAGTTACTTCCAGTAGTAGTGAATCAAAGATGACTTATTTAAAAAAAAAACAATAATTATGATTTGAAAGGTTTTTTATTTGGCTTTAAAGTAAAAGGCAGTCGTGTAACAAAAAACGGTATTAATTTGAGAAGAAAAATAAATTCAGCTGTTTTGAGGGGTTACATTAGAAAATAGACATACCCATTCTTGGACATTATAGATATTTGTTAGAACTTTATCAATATGGATTCACTTACTCTGAATTTAAAGAATAGCTTCAAGGAATATAAAAACATATTGGTTTGATATTTTAATTTTTCATGAAAACAAGTCAAGATTACATGGACTGTTGAACGATAGATAAATACATTTCGCATAGAAGCGCTGTTAAACTTTGCCTATTTATTAAAATAACAGTATATTTGACTGTAAGTATGTCCAGTAAGATATTGTAAACAATTTTCAGTGAATTTACAAATTGGTCTATTGGATGTTTTATTATGTTTGATGAGGAGATGCAAGTCAACGCCCCCCCCCCTCCCACAAAAAAAAAATTTGGCTCCGATGATTAATTAACCATTTACTTCTTATTTTCAGAAAACCAAAACACTATTGAAATCAATCAGAAAAAAATTTATGTTCCTTTAATCTATCCCTAAATGCCTTATTATTAAAAGATAATGTTATGTTTTTTACTCAATTTTGAATCATTGTCTTAAATTTTGAACTTAAATTACCATCATTATCTAACATTTAAAATATATTGTTGAGTTTTGTTATATAATACATCAATCAAATATATATGTGATATATATGGAATTCTCATTTAAACAAAACAAAGATCCTTCTAAAAACCTTAAGTTGAAGAAAAAAGGGTTGTGTTTTTCTGGAGATACTTATTTTAAGGATAAAGGTTGATATAAAATAAAATTTACAACATTTAGATAGATTGTAGTTAAAGCATTTAAAAGTTAACCGTTATCGGAAATAAATATATATTTATGTACTGTAGAAAAGTTTTGATTTAAAAAGAATATACCATAATTCAGTTTAAAATATTTCAAAAATAAAATTAAGCCTAATATATATTTTTTGACTGAATAACTGCATATATTAAGACTAAAACACAATGGTTTTCAACTAAATGAAGATTTCTAAAGATAAATATGAGAAAAAAGTGACAGTAATGTCACAGTAGGTTCACATGATATCCATTTTGTGATTAAATTGTATCTATTACCCTGAAACCCCACCCAACGTCTGCTTAAAAATGACCCAAACCAAATTTCTTTGTGTGTGTTTCAACACCGCCAAAAAGAATAGAATTTTAGATTTTCACAATAAGTGATTTACAGATTTGTCATCGGTAATTGATTCTATTATTTACAGCAGTGAAATTTTCATTTGTTCGTTAAGATCTCGCCAACTGATGAAATTTCCATTTGAGTGCAGCTTCACATAGTTTCAGGAAGAATTAGGCCATTTAAACAAAATGGCATGGTTCTGAGAAATTTTTCTGATGTCTGCCTCTATCAAAAACTGGGCCTCTAGATGCTATAGTACTCCAAACAATAACATATATGGTCGTTTTTTTAAATATTTCACAAAATAAACAGTTTAAAATAGCTAAACTGTGTGTAAAATTGTTGTCAGTTTGTCAGTAGGGAAACTTATCAATAACTAACTTTGTCTGTCCGTTCATAAGTCCTTAGGTAGAGATATGTTTAACTCAATGGCTATAAACAGCTGTAAAAGCTATTCTAAGATATTATCATTCATATCACCCACTTTCAGCACTTGAAAATTTAGCGTATAATGTTACTGAGTATCATATGTGTAAGTAAAATGTATGGAAATCTAATTCTATTATGTGACTTAAATATAAACGTAAAGATTTTAAATGCAGGTGCTAACCAAGTTCTTCAACATATTTTCATTTTTTTAATATTTTTATTAAGATTTACTTAATAAGGTACCCTCCCTCAAAATACTTCTCTAAACCTTCTCTAGGCCAATAAAAAGCTTCACTAGGCAAGGCCAACCATATTGGTCCAGCAGTTAACTAGATCTATAAACACAAACAACCTTTTACTTTTATTTAAGGATATAATATTTAATGGATATTAGAATATAGATAACCAACTCTTTGATTGCAAGACTTTTGTCTCTAGTGTCGTTTTGTATAGTAATGAATTGCAACTGTTCAATGGTTAAATTGAAAAAAAAAACAATTTAAAACCTGACCCAGACTAAATGAGATATTAAGAGAAAAATTTTATTTTCAATGTTAATACAAAAAATCGCACAAAACTAAAAGAAGGCGCTGAAAGTGTCATGTGTGACGTTATAAAAATACGTCTAAAAAGGAGGCATGAGAGGAGAAGTGGGTAAGGAAACCCCTAAAAAAGAGATGGATGTAGACGTATTTTTTATGATATCACACATGACACTTTCCAGCACTTCGGGTATTGGAGGCTCTTGGTTAAAGTTAAAGCATCTCTATGTGAAACAAAATACGAAGTAGCTGTGCTACCAAAAAAACAAGAGAAAAGATTTAAGATTTACTGTTTTCAACGAATAATTAAAAAATTATGGCGTGAAGTAAATTTTAAGCTCTGGCTTTAAAATATTGATTTTTCATGGTTATAAAGACGGATAGAGTTGTTAAGCACCAAGTTTTCAGAAACGGAGACTCTAATTCTAAATATTTATGCAGCATATGTAAGATTATGATAATCCTGTAGGGGTTGAACAAAGGTCTTTTTTTTGAGCTATATATATGAGTTGTGATATTTAGGGATGTTAAGTGATAAGACAATGTAAAATAATGTGTGTTCATTTGCGGAATGTAATGCACAGCTAACAATGTAGGTAAAGATGTCAAAGCAGTATTGTATTATTTTGGCTTCCATAATAATTTCTATGTTTGCTGATATACATATAGAGTTTTTACACATTATTTATAAAAGATGGATGGAAAGCTATTAGAATAACAAATTTATTACAACAGCTGCTAAATTAATTTTCTATCTTTCAATACTATTTATTTAAAAACACAGCCCAGTACACAACATATGTCATTCAACAAAAGTGGTCATTACCTATTTATTGTCCTCCAGCTACACTTATAATAGTTAGTGTACCTAATGTTTATGTAGAAATGTTGACCGACATAAAGCCATATCCAAAGAAACATATTTCCAGTATGGGTTCGAAACTAATTAATGTCCGATAGATTAGAACCAGTTCTCAGCAATACGGAAAAATCATATATAGCATCGAATTACATAAAAGTTTCCACGAATATTAATAAATTTTAAAATTAATACTAGTTTTGTTAGACCCTCGGGTCTAACAAAATGTTATTTGGATTTTATATTTGAGGAGCAATAAATGTTCAAGTATTTATTTCGCAGTCATAATTAAACACCAAGTTGATGCATGATGTCAGGGATAGCACAACGAAGTATATATTACCTTAATATTCTATCTTACCTTAAATAAAATTCTTCCTTAGGTAGCTTGCTTATAAAATTAAAGGGACCTGCATGATCATATATTAATTCAATGTTTGGTGCCCAATCCCTTTATGTGTAAGTTGGCATAAAAAGATAGATAGGAACAAAAGGCAGTACATGTGACATTTGCTAATTATGTACATAATATCATAATATTATATCAAAATATTCCTGTACATTTAAACATACATGATACTATTAATAAATAATTGATAATTATGATATTTTTTTCTAAAAGAAGTTACAAAATTTTGTTCTTAAATAAAATTGAGTAGTATAAAAATACGCTTACACTGACTCTATGAAATAAGAATAATTAAGAGTAAAAAATGATATGTGTTGTACCTCTAGGGGAAAAAATGTTACTTTCATTATAAAGTTGGATTATTAGTTGAGAAAGTTAGATGAGTTATACCTGTGAGGCATTTATTTGTTTTTTGGAAGCAAAAATTTCTTTACAATTAGGATAGTCCCTGTGTTTAGTAAAACATTTTTTTGTAAAAGATTAAACATAAAAAACGACGTTTGTTTTGAAATGTTTGGAGACTTAATCCAACCAATCAAGATTAATAAAATCACCTTACGTTAAGCCAATGAATAAGAGAATGTGTTTTTTAACTTTGGGCATCATTATATCTTAAAATCTAATGTCTTTAACCTATCTAGAAAATCTACAATTTAACATGATCTGTTGGATTTAATAAAACCATTTAATAAGAATGACAATTATAAACTTTTAATCTGCGTCTCAAGTTTATGAATGTTGTCATCCTTGTTGGTATATATATACAATATACAGGGTGCGGCACATACATCCGGACAAATTCTAATTTTTAAACATATGAACATCAAATCGTCAATTTTAAAGATTTTATTGAATTTTAAAAATTGAGAGGCAGAATAGGTATATGCCTATTAGATTATTCAAAAAAAATGGCCGCCAACCTTAATCACCACCTCTACCCGCCTCCTCAACCGCTGGCAGGTCCATGTCAAAATGTACCTGTCCAAGCTGGCGTAGTTCTCCTTGATAGTGGCAATGAGGGAGGTGTTTGTGGTATGGGCACGTCTATTGGTGCATGCTTCAAAGTAGCCTCGGGCCCAAAAGTCCATTGAATAAAGATCGGGCTGCTGGGAGGCCACATTTCCTTAGGAACGTAAGTAACCGCAGGATCCAAATTCGCCCAACTTTCAAGCTACCCTTATACACGGAGGCTCTTATTTGGACCACAGTTGA
>LS056657.1:0-11929 GCA_900241095.1 Acartia tonsa
ACTATTTTTGTTCATAATGGCCATTTTCTTTCTTTTTTTTGTTGCATTTTAGTACCTTAAAATCGACTTAATTTTTTTTAAAACTTAAATTACTTAAAAAATAAGAGGTCTACAAAAAAAACCGATTGCATATCTGAATTCTATGAAAAATTTTACATCTACTACTTACTGAAAGAATCGGCTAGCTATCTTAAATAAAAAGCAAAAAAGTTGATACGCCTTCTTTAGGAATATTAGCTAAACACTTCATCCAAGTAAAAGTTTGATGCCTCCTAAAAAAAAAAGTTCCAGACTCTAGGTATGCCAAAGTACTTTAGCAATTATGTCTATCACAGTAATTAGAATATAAGAAACTAGGTGATATAATGAATGTGCAATTACACTGTTTTTTTCTATTTCACAAGCAGGAATATAATTGTGTCAAAGGCTTTTGTCAAATCTGATTTCAATTTGGGTCAACTGCTCAAAATAACGTATTGCAATTCTTTGTCTTAAGTGCACATCTTTTCTCATGTATAATTTTGGAAGCGCAGCCACTCTATAGAAGGATCTTGTCCTACTAACCTTCCCTGATAGTAAAGAATAAACATTATGTAAACAATAAAATCATTGTAGCTCGAGTTTTTTTTTATTTTGTGCCTCTTTTAATAATATTTTCCTTGCTAACCTACATCTACATTATAGAGTAGCTGTTCTACAAGTCTGATGCTTTAGTATGTCTATTTGTAGCATTAGAGATCAGGTGAATGGGTAAAGGAAATCAAATGACAGTATAAGAATGAAAACTATTTACATGGACTAAATTATTATTACATCAATGTATTATATTTTTTGAAATATTTAGATATTTTTCCTTTTTAGGTTACCTAGTTTTAATTATAATAGTTGGACAAATTTGCTTATTTAAGAATTGTACATAAGATGTTGATTGATTTGTAGCAAAACAAAGCATTTTAAATTCCTTTCCTTTAAAGTTAACTCTTTTGTTTTGCTAAAAGAAATCTTGCTTTTATCTTTATTTCAAATTTTTCCTTCGTGTAAAGAGAAAATAAAAAATGGTCAATAAAAGCAAAACCATTTTATACAAAAAACCTTAAAAATTGGTCCTATGTCAGTGAAGCTATACATTATTCAAATTATTCCCCTGACCAACAAGTATTGATTTTAACACTCAGTTTGTCCTTTGATCCTTTAATGTGATTTACGCTGCTGATTTTAAGGATAGATGGCCGAAATTTGCTATACCAACCTGACCATTGAGCAGCATCTGTTTTGTTAAAATTTGTATAATACCTAATTTTAAATTTACCTATAATTCTATTTCAGAACCTGTCCAAGAGATGACTGCAAAATCTAAGGAGTATACTGGAGAGCAGGGAAGGTTTATGCCGCCACCTTCAAGAGGGAATAACAATTCATTCCAGAATATCATAACTGATCTGTAAAACTACTTCAACATTTACTAAGCTTAGAACATAATATCTACTAAAACTACTAGTAAGTTTATTAGTTTTTTAACATTCTTAATTTCATTTATAAGTAATGCAGTTATCGTAATTTTATGTAGACTTTAACTCTCTTGTTTGTTGATACCCTTCAAAAAGACTTAATTTGACTTTTAACATTTCGTTCAAAAGCAAGCCTACAAAACAACTCCATTTTTTCACTGTAATGATTACAATATTTAAGAGTCTAAAATTTAAAAATAAAAAGATATTACAAGTTTATGCAGTGTTTTTATAAATGGAACAAAAATATTGCTTTATCTAACCCACTTACCATTGATAGAAATTAAAAAGCAATATATTCCTCAATGGCTTGGGGCATTGTGTTTTTTAGTCAGTATGATAACCTGAGAATTTGGTGTTGGTCCACTAATTTTACCAAAATCATATTTTATGGAAAAACAGGTTTTTGAGGCATAAATTGTTGTAAACTGTGAAAAAAAATTTTTTTTGTACAAATTGCCCCAAGCCAATCAATAGAAAATTTGTTGCTTATTAACTTCTGTCAATGGTAAATGGGTCAAATTTAGCCAAACCATTGTTCCATTAAGAACTTACTTTCACAGTCCTTCTTTGAATTTCTATTTCTAAACCTTTAGATTATGTAAAGAATCTAAAAAAAAATGTTTTTAGTGATTTATTATATTTGTTTTCAGATATCAGTGTAACACAAATTCAAAATTATTACTACTGCTGCAAATCTTAAGGTTATTGTAAGTATATATAAAAATGAGCATGACACATATATATTAAAGAACATAGGTAACTAAAACTTGGGTCATATATCAATTCTGATGGAAAGTTAAACAAGCAAAAACATAGCCGACTTCAAATTTTGATTAAACATCTATGGGACCTGTGAGATATTAAAAAGTATTAATAAAGAAAAAGAAAACTTACAGAGATTTGAGTTAGTAAGCAATGCACATAAAAGTATTAAGGGTTAATATAAACAAAATACAAATTTCAGCAAAAAATTTAGAAAGAAAAAGAATTCTTTAAAAGTTTTATTAATAATATTTGTAATCATTGTTCCATTTTTTCTAATCCTAAAATGAATCCTAAAATTAAATGATTTATAAAAATTAATTCAATCCAATTCTTAAAATAATTTCCAAACACAAAGTATTCCTGAATGATGTGCATTTAGCTTGACATAAAAAGAATTATATTTCAACAAGGATTTGTATGTCTAGAGTCAGCAAAGCCTCTTAAACTAATTCAATTTAAGTTTAATTCAAGCATTGCAATATATATATATAACTTTCTCAAAGACAATGATATGGAGCTAAAAAACCGTACAATATATTGATAGACTAACAGACTATGCTTGTAGAGTATCTTTGCTACACAAAAACTGGCCAGATTTTCAGATGTTAACTTATGTGTTAAATTCAAGGTTATAAAAACTTTCAGCAGAATTGAGTCATGTTGACAACGTTTTTACAAACTTAGAATTTAACCTTTTAAAATTGTTCCATAAATATACAGAATTCTCAATAAATGTATGTTTTTTCTGCTTTTAACATGATAGTTTATGTTAGACAAGGTTTCGCCAAATGAAAATCTTAATGCACTTGGCTGAAACATGCAAATGTAAACATTTATAAAGTTGAAACATTTATCTATATTCTTATCAGCTCAATTTAGTAGACTGTAACAATCCTTAGCCATTTAGAATATGATATAATTTTTTTCCTTAAGGTAACAAAAACTATTTTGTTTCAGGCAAGTAACCAAGAACTGAGCAACCATGAATCAAGGACAAAATACAGGTTTGTTTGCTTTTTACTATTTCTATATAAAGAAGCTTCGCTATAACTTACTTTAATGTTGGTAATTGAAAATTAATTCACCTGTTCGAAATTCAAAATTCAAAAAGTATGGTCACTTATTTTAGTACTCTCCAAAACAAGCATTATAATTAATAGAAAATATAAGATATAAATGTAGCCGAAAGAAAAGCACTACATGGACATTTTAATGTATATTATTAGTTTATATATAAATAGTGGCTGCAAGGGGGAATTTTGTCAACATTGACTAGTTTTTTTAATTTCAGGTGGAGGCGGCTGTAGCAACAATCTCTATCAGAACTACCTTCAGCCTCCAGCAAACTATGATCCCCGCAGACTCTTTCCGTTTGGCCTCAGCCCCATCCCGGAAGTTCCATCTGAACTGGCCTCTGAGGTCAGCTCCATTGCCAGCTATAGCCCAACACCAAGTCTAGATGACTCAGACACTGAGATTGAGAGTGTCAGATCCCGGTGCAGTATTATGTACTCAGGGTCTTGTGATTCTGTCAAAAGCAATATTACATTGAACAGAAAGTCCAGTTCTGAATCTGAGTCAGAAACTGAACGGGATGATTCTTCCTATGAGGAGACAGATGATGAGGCGGAGGAAGTAGAAAGTCTTCCTCCTGACTGCAAAACTCCACAAACACCTATAACAAATTCTATGGAACCTCTTGCTGCTCAACTTAGAGAAACTAAGGTTACCGAAAATAATGAACGGCATGAAGAATGTAATATAAACAATGAAGAAGAAACACAGCATATTAGTTTTACTAATGATGTTGTGTCTGGTGCAGCAACTGCATCAGAAATATTTCGCCACTTGCAAGCAACCAGAGGCAAGCAAGAGGTTACGACTGAATTGGCCAAAATATTAAATGTTCTTAAAACTACTCTTAATGAAGAAAAAGAAGAGTCAAGCTCAGATGAAGAACAAAATCATCCTGGTGATAATAAGTTTGGGTCTATACCAACAGGGAAACCGCCTAAGCCTCCAACTACTATCAAATTTTCAAAGAACTCTATAATATCTCCTGATATACAGGCAAGAATCAAAGATCTAGAACAAAACAAGCATGGAAATCCCAAGGAAGAAATGACTTTACTCTCTAAGATACTTGTTCATCTGTTGTGTTCATGTAAAACAACAGCAGCTGCACAAGAGCTGAAAAGAATTATTAGACAATTTAAAGAAGTTGCAAAAGTAGCCATGGAGGAAGGAGATGATGCTCTTGAAAGTCTAAGATCAAGTAGTAGAGCTAGTTCTAGAAGCTCAAAGCGCAGAGCAAGATCCAGGACAGCTAGTGGTAACAGCAATATTTCTGGAAATTCTGAAACTGATAGTATGAATACACTAACTCCAGGTGACTCAAAGTCTAGCGGAACAGATGATGAAACTGGGCATGATCCCAATAAAGGAAAACTTAGATTTACCAGCAATGTCAATATTGAAAAGGGCCAGCAACAACATGCACAAGATTTACATTCTTGTGTCAGCTACACACTTACCCTTCCATTGAAAAGACCAGATGGCGAGGATGAAGGGGAAGGAGATCAGGAAGAAGAGAATGAGGATGAGGAATACGATGATGATGAATGGGAATGGGAATATGAGGATGATGAAGAACAAGAAGAAGAAATTGTAGCAATAAAATCACAAAATAACTCATCTGGTAGTTCTAGAAATCTGACACCTTCAGATGCTTCTACTGGCAGCACAAGAAAGATTTTTAATGACATGGAATTGGGGGCTTACAATACTAATAGTGATCCATCGCACTCTAATTCACAATCAACCCCAATAACAGAAGAAGAGGATGGCCTTATTGATGATGATGAATGTGAACCTTCTAGATCACACCATACAAGGAGAAAGGTTGCTGAGAAGCAAGATAACTCAGAACATTTATTCTGTCATCTAGAAGAAACTTTTAAAGTACTGTCTGATACTTACAAGATTATTACTACAGGAAGCACTCCAGATGTTCAAAAGGCATTAAGTATTCAACCAACTGTAACAATTCAAGATCAATGTAATACAAGTTTTGAGGAAATATTAGATGATGTTTCAACACAGTGTGTACAGCTAGAAACAGAGATAATGAAAAGCTCCCGCCAATCTACTGCAACTCCAGAGCCTAGACCAAAATCAAAAGCAACATCAAGGCCTCAGTCTCGAAGCCATTCTAGAGCCTCAGTTACTGCAGCAAACACATCAAGACCAAACTCCAGATCAGCTTCTAGACCAGTTTCTAGGGCCAAAACCAAAACTCCAGTTATACCTCAGATTGAAGTTGAACAAGATAATGAAGATGAGGATTGGGGAGATGAAGATGAGTGGGAATATTATTATGAAGAAGATTATCCAGAGGAAGGAGGAGAATTTCAAGACAACGCAGTTTCTGTAACACAAACTGATGTACAAGGTGCATCTAGACCTGCTTCTAGAGTATTGCATAGATCTAGACCTGCTTCAAGACAGGAAATAGAAAAGTTCATCCAATCAAGACCCCAATCCCAGCAAAAAATGGTCAAACAAGATTCAAGGCCTTCATCAAGAATTGTATTGAGACCAGCATCAAGAAATACTGGCACTTCAAGAGCAGCATCAAGGTGTTCAGTTGTCAATACAGTCCCAGAGGAAGAAGAGGAAGATTGGGGAGATGAAGATGAATGGGAATATTATTATGAAGAAGATTATCCAGCTGAAGAGCAAACTAAAACGACTCCAAAAGATCCATCCAGACCAGCATCTAGATCTATTGTAAGGTCAAGACCAGCAACAAAGCAAGAGATTATTGATTATAAAGCCTCTCGACCTAGCTCTAGACAATCAGTAAAGCAGGATTTGACAACTTCAAGACCAACCTCAAGAATTTTAAAGGTGCCAGCATCTACAACAGCATCAAGACCAGCTTCAAGAGCTGTGTCAAGATGTTCCACAGTCAAGAATGATGACGAGGCAGAAGATGAAGATTGGGGTGATGAGGATGGTTGGGAATATTACTATGAGGAAGAATATCCTGACTATAAAGAAGAAGCTGCAGCATCCAAACCACTATCAAGACCTGCTTCAAGACAGAATCCTTCAACAAGTAGGCCAGTATCAAGTGCTAAAACTACTCTGGAGGTAAAATCTGTCTCAAGACCAGCTTCAGTAAGCAAAAAGAATGTTCCAAATGAACAAGGTGGTAATTGGGAATATTATTATGAAAATGATGACCACAAGCCTAAGTATAATGCAAGAGATGCCAACTGTCCTCCTGTGATTAAAGTTGATAATGGTCTAAAACTTGTATCAAGGCCAAATTCAAGAAACTCAGTAGCAAGTAGTAGACCAGGATCTAGATCTGGTTCAAGGTCAGGCTCAAGGCCTACCTCTAGAACTGCTTCAAGGTTAAAAATGTCCAGTGCTCTTGGTAACGTTGATGAAGAGGATGAATATGAATGGTATGATGATGAAGATGATCCTGAATTAGCCAGATTTTCACCAACACTGACCACTGCCCCAACAACAAGAGCAACTAGTCCTTTCCCAGATGAAAAGGGAAATGTAGATGCAAACTCTGGAACAGGATTTTCACGGAGAAAAATGTCAGCAATTCAAGAATCTGAGGAAAGTACTCCAGTTCCTGGTGCTAGGACACCTTCAAGTAGAATGAGCACTGCCACACCAAATCATGATAGGAGAACTGTGATGAGTAAAACTCCAACAGCTATGAATTCCATGACAGGGGTGTCTGTTTGTCTTGCTGCTGAATATCTTGGAAAAGATGCAGAACAGTTAGCAGCATCTTTACCTATTAATTTTATTGAAGATGATGTTTCCATCAAGAAAAAGAAACACAAAAGCAAATCTAAGGATAAATCTAGTGATACTGGAGAGGAAGACAAGGAAACTAGAAAGAAGAAAAAGAAGAGTAAAAGATTTTTACCTAAAGTAGGTGTCAGAGAGCTTGCAAGTAGACTTGAACCTCAATTACAATTTCATGAGGGTGGTGGAAAAATGACTCTTAGTCAAGATGAGGTAACAGGGGTTATTTATGAAAACAAGAAGAAATCTTTAAGAAAAACCCAAGAAGTTGAGGAGAAACCTAAGCCAAGATCTCCTGTATCTTCTAAAGCTGAGGAGAAACGTAGAAGTGTTAAAGAAATGGTTGAGCTCATGTCATCAAACCAAGCAGTTACTCAATCATCATCCCCTCCAAACCCATCAAACATTCCAAGCATTTCAGTATCCTCTCAAATGGTAATGGCTCCACCCCCACCCCATCCATACTATGCAAATCAAAATCAACAATACATGGGTCCACAGTATCAACCATATCCTATGGATGTTCACAATCCCTACTCCCAGTATCCTCCACAGAGTCCACACAGCCCTTACCAACCATACCCGCCCCAATCTCCCTATCAACAATATCCTCCTCAGCAGTACTATCAAGGTTATCAGCCACCACCTCCTCCTCCAATGCCTCAACATTATCAACAATATCAACAACAATATCCTGCCTACCATCCTCAGCAAATGCATTCATATCCTGCTTATCAACAAGGATATCCACCTCCTCCTCAGCAGCCTATGGTATATCACTCAGACAGTAACCCAAACCAAATGAGAGTTGTATCTGGTGGGCAAACAACTGTTGTTAACATGAGAAATAATAGATCAGCTTCAAGACAAAAAGAGACCTCATTACCACCCAAAGGTGCAGACCTTAGAAGAAGTCCAAATGACTCAGAAGCCTATGGCACAGGTTCTACTGGAAGTGATCAAACAGAAAGTCAGGAAGGAGGAATAGATCATGATGAGACTAAGGAAGGTGAAGATGGTAAACCTCAAAAGAGACATTCAAGATTATTTAAATTATTACAGGACAGTGACTACACAGACTCAAGTGATGGAAATGAGTCCAGAGCATCTGAATATAGCAGCAGAGTTTCTATGAAAAATATAGAAGATAAGCCTGAATCAGACATAGATTCAGTTTGTTCAGGACTGGAACACAAGTCTTCTGGTATTGAACGCAAACATTCATTCCGATCACATAAGTCATCAAACAAAGAATCTGACAATGATTCAGTAAACAGTGGAGGGGTTGAGAGGAAAATTTCTCCAAGTTCTATACATAGCCTAAAGCAGAAAAGATTTATGCAGTTAAACCTCCAAAGCAATTTTGATCCAAGTTCCAGTGAAGTATCAACTCCTAATTCTCCTACAGTTCCTTTCTCTGATTGGAGACGTTCTCAGTCTAAGCCAGCAAGCAGAAATTACCAATACCACAATGATGATTATGAGTCCCATGCAGGAGTTTCCGATGATTCATCCTATCAAAGCCTACAAAGTCTGAACAGTTTTGATTCTGTTTATGACGCCAATGCTGGCAGAGAAGTGGAAGAAATCATGAAGCGCAAGGTCAACAGAGATAGTTTGTACAGATATCAAACAGACAGTCCTAGTTCTTATGTAAGAGCATCTCCAAAGAACTTAGATCTTATTCGTGCTTCACCTAAAGTGTCCAGCTCATCACCTAAACAGGATGGTAAACTGGAGCAGGAGCTTTTGGAATTATCAAATTTTCCAAGTTCTCCAGGAATATCATTGAGACAGTTACAGAGCCACAGATCTTTCTATGGAAATAAATGAGGTGGCGTGACAAATAGTTCTTTTTAAAAAGCTTGCTGGTTCTAGCTTTGCTTGCAAGAGGTATAACAACATTCCTCTCATTGTATTCTTTGTTATTATTATTATTTAAACTCTGTTAATTATAGTGAATATTTGTATTAAAACGTAATAAGTATTTGTGATTGACCAATCGAATTGATCGAAAGAATTCATTCTTTGTAATAAATAAAATTTGTTCAGTAATTCTAATTGATTTTATGTTAAATATCCAATTATTTAATCTTTAGGAACTACTTGAAGTAAATCATGCTACTTTAATTATGATTGTTAAAAAAACCTCAAATATACATATTTATCTCTATTTTAATTAAATATTTTTGAAGAATTGTCATTTTTTAATTTTGTTATGGTATCAATCAATTGCTTTATTTTTTCTTTTTTTCTTTTGATTTGATTATTATACTACTACATTTTGTTTCTTTACAAATAAAGAATATTATGCCACACTCGAAAAACTCAGCATTAGTCTTTATAATCAATATTTTTTATAACTTTTTCTTGAAGGATAATACTGTTTTATATGTTGATTTTTCACTTTTTGAGCCTTGTTATAACTTGTGACTTATATATTACACTTCTGTCACTTTTATCATGAAATATTGTAATCATTTTATTGTAGAAATCTTTTAATAAAACTATAATTATATATTTTGTCCTTTTTTCTTTGGCAGAAAATAAAACTAAAAAGAAATTGATTAATATCTCATATTACTTTTAAGCAACAAAGTCAGGTTATTTTTTAGAATTAAATTAAATTTAAAAATTTGTTCATTCAGAGACGCCCAAGCTTTTTATTTCAAGGGCTGAAAGGATGGGTCTTGGGTATTCCAGAGAAACAGGGAGAAACAACATCCATAAGAAGCGTGGCACAAAAAAATCATAAATTGACAGTATTCAGTGGTCATAGGGAGAAAAGTAAGAGAAAGAAGGACATGATAAATTTTACAAAATCACGAAACCTTTACAAAAAAATAAAATATGTGTTTCTTAAAGCATAGCCAATGGATATAGAAAGTTGCATACTTGATGCTCATTTAAGAAGTGTACTTTTACATATATACTACAATCAGCAGTTTTATCTTAAATAGTATCCAAGGAAATCAAATATCCGCCATTGTGGTATGGTCTGTCAGGACAGACAGACAGACAGTTGAAAAGTGGATGCTTTGCAACTAAAAAAAAATCTAAGGATTTTGATATGTCAAATGTGGAAAGTCTCCAGTTATTTAGGGAAACTTAGTGTAAAGGTTTTGTGATTATTATTTTCACGTTTTTAGTATTTTATTTTTGAAGCAAGGCTTTACTATGATTTGGGAATGTCTGTTCATAATAGATAGCTCTAACCATCGTGTAGATGTGTCAAAATGGCCTATCAATTTCAATGATGATTCCTGTTACAGTTAAAATTAAAGCATATTGATTTTTATCGTTTTTGACAACAAATTTTTATATAATCTAATCATCCTATTCGCCTGCTTTTTGGAATTGAATTATTAAGCATTTCTGACAATGATACGTAGTCAAGAACATTGTTTTCTTCCTTAAGACTTTTATTAAGCAACCTTTGTCTTTATCTATATTTTTAAATAAAATTGCACAGACAACGACATTAGGATTCTGCTTTGAATTGCATGATTTATTTTCAAACAAATAAAGGTATTTCTATTTACAAACATTATCTCAAAAACTAAGCTTAATAATTATAAATTTTGTTATTAATAGTATCAATGTTTCTAACCTAATAAATCGGCTTTATGTCATGACTTGGGTATAGGTTACTAGCGAATGATACCCTATATTTTTTATTTTACTTTCAACAAAATAATAATCTTTTTCGGACGAATAATTTTTTTTATAGGACGATTTCTCCTGGAAGGGTGGTGTTACCCCCACCACACAATAACTCTAAAACCTTCCCAGGACCTATGAGAAGCTACACTGTAAAGGAGAACCATAATGACCATAGGTTAGCCAGATCCTTGGGTGCACACAGATAGACATCCTATTCTTAGTATATGAGAACTGCATTTCTTAAGTGCCACAAGTCTGTCAAAAATGCTTACAAAACATACCTTTTTCGACCTTAGATACTGAAACTATTTCCTTACATCATACATGCCACTTTCGTTGGTTGTAAGAACGGTGCCTAGAAAACACAGACTATTTCAACCTTCTTAAATTGAAATAAATCAAAAATACAGTGGAGCAGTGTTTGTATTTTACATCATGTTAGGTTAGGTTATACTGGGAACAGGGTAGCCCCTTTAGGGTTCTGCCCTCCCCCTCCAACAGTGCTTAATCATACGTAGAACATAGGGGGGGAGAGGGGGGGGGGTGGTGAGTAGGCATTTTAAGTGAAACCCCTGAAAGATAATATGAATTGTCACATTATAGAAAACACTTGCTCTGAAACTTTAAAGCTAATTTAATTCACTAAATTTAACCATCAAACCTTTTTTTCATTTTGCATATTTAATTATAATTTAGCACAATAAATTGCATGAAATTTTGACAAATATTGCACATAAATTATAAAATATGAATGGACTGGAGAGTGTAAACAAGAATTACAACATACAAAGGAAACTTATTTTTCCAATTGCAATTATAGGTTAAAAATTAACTAACAAAAGTAGTAAGCATTTTTGTTTGCCTTAAGATCGTGCTAATCACTAAACATATTAATTTGTCCATTTTAGAGAAGCTTCATATAGGTCATTTGGATGGTTTTAGGTTATTTTACTATTATCTCTTTCCTAGATTTTAGGGGCGTAGCCTATAGTTTTATTTAGACAAGGATGACAACATCCATAAAAGCGAAGCTCTGAAACGATAGGACAAACGGACATTAACACTTGTATAATGTCAGAACTGAATAATCAGAATGCGAATGTATAAGAGTCAAAGCAAAATTGTAAGTAAATTTGTTGAAAAACTGCTTG
>LS056658.1:0-11927 GCA_900241095.1 Acartia tonsa
TGTAATTATTTTCAATTCCTGAAAATCATAAAAATCTGTACATTGCTATATTTTCAATATTTTATTCATTAAATCAACTGATTTTAGAAAGACAATTTTTTTTAAATGCTGCTACACTTGATATTATCATCCTTGTTATAATGTATTATAGTATTTGAATAAAAGGATTATTATTTTTTGTCAAAACTTTTTAAGCTAGCTTTGTAATAATGACGTTTAAATTCTGTTAAATTTACTGATAATTATCATCTAATAATTCATCGCTTATTTTCAAGGCCTTACTATTCTAATTATATATACATTATTATGTTTAATAAGAAAATTCCGACATTCGTTCCAGTTTATTATTTTAAAAAATTAGCTGTCTTTGAATTAAATATTCAAATAAAATAACACAGAACAAACTGGTTTTGAATACAAAACACAAACAAATTAATGGAAACACTTTTGAAAAGATAGCATTGAAATTAAATGATAAATATGCTCTAAATTTTTACAAAAACTAGGCAAAACATTTATTTTTTGTTGTTGATAGCAATATCTTATTCTTATAGTCCTATTTATAAATAGCTTTACACTAAAATCTTTTGATTTAATTGTTTCAACTCTTGTACAATTGGTCAGATGACTTTAATTAATAATAAAGGTCCCCCAAATCCTTATACCAACAAGTTGGTGATTTTGATTATTTCTTCAAACCTTATTCCAATGACAGCATATGAGCTTTCTAGCAGCTAAGTGAGAAAGCAAAATTTATATCGATAAACAACCTTCTGCAATGGGTAAGGTCTTTGAATAAAGAATGTTTGTAGCTATCTGTTTATACATCTATACTCTAAATTTATTGTGTTGTGTACCTTAAACCCAACTTAAATTACTTCAAAAATAAGAGGTTTACAAAAAAAACGTTTGTATATCTAAATTCTAAGGATCATTTTACATCTACTAATTACTGAAAGGACCAACTAGCTGATTTAATAAAATATCACAAAAGTTAGGACACGTTCTTTGATATATCAAAAATGATCTGTGAAAAGTTTTGGTTTCAGTTATTATCTAATATGTACTATAATTAACCTAATTTTAGTTGAAAAAATTAGGTCAATTGTTCATGATAAAATATATTTATGTGTAGGTATATCTCAAATCCTACAACTGTAAATGATGAAACAGTTTCAATGGAGAACATACCACCAATCAAATTCTCCATCTGTATCCAGTTTCAAGTCTCTACATGTGTTAACACAAGACAACCACTAAATGGAATGTGTTCTTTATATTAGCAATACTAAGTATCAAATTTACCTTACAAGAGGCCCTTATCTGTAAGTTAGTCAGTTTGTCTTTAATGCACAATCAACCAGTTCCTAATGAACTGAATTGCAATATAAACTGGGCTTCTTTTGTGATTGTGAAATGAATAGTTCCTCATGTAAACAAACTATTTTGATATCATAATTTACTGTCAAAATTTTCTGTGTGTGAAAGATAAAAAGAACAAACTTCGTGACTTTTGATCTGATGGGTATGATACATAACTAAGAGATGGAATTTTTTTAATATCTCCATCCTGTCGGGCACAGGATGCCAGCAATCCTGGCAGGGTCATCCAGGTAAAGAGCAAATATATTTTTTTGACTTAAACAAAGCTTTTTATCTTACCAAAATACTAAATTATCCTCTTGTAATACATCCTCATATGAAATACAGGTGTTCTAGTCAATTCTAGGTTCCATGTATGATCCTGCAGGTCCTGATCCTCCAGGTCTCCAGAAATCTTTAAAAGGTTCCTGTGACTGCAATTTTTTGACTTAGAGACTTCAAATTTTAAACTTAAGCTTTTCTTACATGTATACATAACGTATTAAAATTTCATAAAGATCCACCGCCACTTTCCCGCCAACCACCAACTGCGGCGGCTAACAGCTGCCAAGTAAAGCCGCAACCGCTGGAATTTATATTTTGATATTTCTGATATAAAATTTACATAAAGATAAACATTTTCTGCAAAAAAATTGTTCTTCTAGCTTCAAAAATAAGAAAATTACAGCCGTTTGAAATTTTTAAGTAAAAAAGGACCTAAAAACAAAGGTTGTTAAATGAAAGGGTAAAGGAAGTGAAACTGATTCACTCAAGGTTGGAAATTCATCATCAAACAGGACTTGCACAAATAAGCTCTAATAGGAACTGAGATAATGAACGTCCCCTCCCCCCCAACCGATAAAGGTGCGCAAGGGCCCGACTGTTCAGGGTTAGTGATTAGCCTAGCATTTTAAGATGTTCATATAATTGTCTATACTTTCTGAAAAATATTCATAGTCTAAATAAGCATTGATTAGCCAAATATGACCACATTCTCATATCAGATGGACAGTCTCAAAACTCATACTATGGAGATATTGGTAGTTTATTTAATTATGAGTATGAATATCAAGAAATTGATTATGTTGAAAAATGTGAATATCAAGTGGGATATATACCAAACCATGCTAATTCTTCTGAACATTTTTGGGATGATCTAAAAGCAAGAAATAGTAACACTTCACTACTGACAGCCATGATAAATGAGGTTCAAGTCTTGAATGAATCTGTAAAGCAATGGGACCCTATATATGTAACCAGACAAAGTGAAGCAGAGACAACCCTTAAAATATTTAGGTTATAATCATACATTATTAAACAAAATAGACTAGACAACATTTTGATTTATATACAAATATTTATTCTATTTGCAGCAGTTGAGCTGAAATACCAAAATACATTATATTATCTGCTTTTAATTACTTAAGAACTACACAAGTCACCACAAACTAGTTAAAATCTTATTAAGACTGCACATACAATAAGAATTAACTATTTTGCTCAAAAGTTTTATTTTAGGAGAAGTGTGTTTGTACAGTCTCCAAATGCTTCATTAATATGCTACACTCTCCAACAAAATCTGACACAAGATATAAAAATAATTCCTGCTAAACAAGGTACCTTTAGATCATTTTTACACAACTTAAAATTTTAATTTAACCAAAATTTGAGGCATGTAGACCTTTTTTCAGTCCTATTTTTAACAAAATGATATTCAATTAACCACCAACATGCTTTCAATTAATAACATAATAAATAATATTAACAGTTTACACACAAAATATTATTGATGGTTCACAAACTTTTTTCATAAAAGATTTTGGCTTCCAGTTAAATTCAAATTTACCTTAGCTATAATCATTTTAATCTTTTTATAGAAAAGTTGCTTTACACATTCCACCAAGAAGGAGAACTTGGTGGATCCTTATCAAATTTAAAACCTTTGAGAGACCTACCACTGATGTATATCATAAATATCAGGCTTTACATCAAGTTATATGTTCTGGAAGATTCATCAAACTTACCTTGTGGGTCTGATACATATCAATTATGTTATCTCAGAGAAAGATCATCAGTCAATACTTCTTGCTATTTACCATTTGAAAATCCTGTTGAGAATATTACTATTTGTACAAATGATGTAGATGGGTACAAAACAATGATAGCAGTTTATAATATAACAAGATTTTGTCAAGCAGAAAGCAAGAAAACCTGCAATGTCTTAGAAATTGAATATTTTGAATCACCATTGAGTTATGGAGCATTTAGTATAAACAAACAGTTTAGGGACGGATTCTTTTTAACTTCAAATCAACAAGGAGCATACATTATCCACCCTCCAACCAAAGCCCAATTTATATCTATGACACATAATTATGGAATAATCTCTTACATAGCCGAATTTGCTGGCTGGTCTGGAATATTTGTTGGAGCTTCTATATTTGGTATTCTTGGAATAGTAGTCACACTAATTTCATTAGATAAAGATTTCAATTGTTGTAAACATTTTTTGACCAGCTGTAAATTTGTCTCAATTGTAGTCATTTTCTATATTACCTACATCAACATTCAAAAATATAATGATGAGCCTCAAGGAGTGACTGTTGACTTTGGTCCTTCCATAGTTGACTTTGACATGACAATATGTACCACACTGTATTATCATGCCTATGTGAGAACAATTAATTCAACTAAATCAAGTTATGGAATTGTGGATAAAGTAAACAAATCAGAATTTTGGAATGAAATGAAAAATATATCACATCTGATTGATAGCATACAAATAACTGAAAATGGAAATCTGAAACCCCTCAGTTTGAGTAATATGACTGAGTATTATCATCCTTTTGTTGTGCCCTCAACATATCCAACAATAGATTCATGCTTTACCCTAGATTTATCAAAACTGAATATTTCAAAGGCTAAAAGCATAATTCTAACTTATACAGCTGAGATAAAAATTTATTTGCATGCTCCTGGACAATTTTTCTTCGTGTGGCAAGATAGCAAGAGTACAATATTAACCACCTCTGAACTTATTGTCAAAATTCCTGATTTGAACCAAGTAATCTGGCATGATTTAAATGTGGTAACACTAAGAGAAAATTACCAAGGTTTAAAAGAAGAAACTACAAAGGACTATGACACCTGCATCTTGGATATCAACTTCAACAACAGCTTTAAATTGGAAGAATACTTAAATATTGATAAACTCGTAAATTTTATAAACAATGACACATACTTGAATGAAAAAATATTGTTAGCCATAAATGATATGTTGCTTAACTTTCAAAGCTTTTGTATGGATCCAAATGATTACTTTAAGTTCAATATGATATCATCAGCACTAAGACATAAACGAAATCTTAAAATGTTGGAAAGCAATTACCAAATTGATAGTGTATACACAGAAGCTCTTGACTTAAAAAACCTAAACAGTAAGCCATCTGTTACAATCAATATTCCAGAATTCAGTAAGATTATAAAGGTAGGATAAGTATGTTATATGTATAATCTAATTTATAGAAGTAATATCATTTAAATGTTTGCTATTTTATTGAAAAAAAATATTTGTTTAGTGAACAAAACTTATTAACTTTTAATATTAAGTAACAGTTTTTTAATACTCCACTATTTTAGACCTTCTATGTTTACCCATTCACATCCTTCTTAGCTGAAGTAGGAGGTTGGGTTGGCATTATTCTTGGAACAAGGTATAAGAAACTTCAAAAATATAACATGAATTTATAAACTGCGAACCCAAAAAATAGGCAAGTCTGAATTTTCAGAATATCAGCTTTATTATTCATTTAGGATGATTTTACCGTAAATATGAAATGTAGATGCATCTTTTGGTTACAAGTTTCCACTGTTAATTTTTATTAATCAGCACCAATGAAGCACAAGATCTCAAAAACAGCATTTAGGGGAAATACTGGTGAACTAAAAAGATATGCAAATCCAAATCAAATCTATAAAAGATTGATTCTGATAAATTAACAATTAAATTAACAATTTTTTAAGGGATTTATGCATTAATTAATATGAAATATAGTATAAGGTAGAAAAAAAATTATTTTTCTTATTAAGAAATATCAGAAAAAAAAAATCCAACCCCTATCACTTTAGTGGACAGCTGCTGACCTCCAGTCTCATGGATGAAGCTAAATACATGTTAAAGATACAAATTACCCTCAAAAGTATACAAAAATGTTTTATGATGTGTTTAAAAAATCCATTTTGAAATCTTGATTTTGAGGATGATGGCCTTAAAGATGCTCCTACTGGTGGAAATGGTGAGCCAAATCTTATCAAAGTGCATGCCCATGATGACAACTTATATATTGAACTATGGTACAATTTTTGTATTTATAGCAATCTTCAATAGAGCTTCCCGACAAGAAATATAAACATCTTCTAAAAACTACAGTAATTACCTTATGAATTGGAGTATTGAAAATTGCAATTTTTTTCTTTTTTAATGCCGCTTGGATGGAGGCTGCTATGAAAAAAAAAAATTGGACCATAGTTTAATATTTAAGTTGTCATGAGCATGCACTTTGATAACATTTGGTTCACCATCACTTCCTGTAGGAGCATCTTAAAGGCTATCATCCTTAAAATCAAGATTTTAAAATGGATTTTTTAACACATCACAAAATATTTTTGTATACTTTTGATGGTAATTTTTATCTTCAACATGTAATTAGCTTCATCCATAAGACTGGAGGTCAGCAACTGTCCTCTAAAGTGATAGTGGTCGAATTTCTTTTTTTCTAATGTTTATTATTTAGAAAAATCATTAATTTCTACCTAATGCTACATTTCATAATAAATAATGCATAAATCCCTTTAAAAATCATTAATTTATCAGTATCAATTTTTAAAAGAGAAGAAAAGTGAGAGAAAAAATCACTTTTCCGTTGATTTGTTTTGGATTTGCATATCTTTTTGGTTCATCATTTCTTATTTTATAAAATCATCCTAAATGAATAATAAAGCTGCTATTCTGAAAATTCAGATTTGCCTATTTTTTTGGTTCGCAGTTTAGTAAAAAAGATCATATACACAACAGTATCTTTATTGTTTTAAGTTATACTCTGAAAAGTTTAGGGATGTTTGCTATTTTATGCTAGATTAAAAATGACCATAATTAAGTAAACTTATATAAGATAAACAACATAATCTATATAAGGTATATTTAATATCTGTCTATCAATTCAGGTGCAGACATATCAGCTAAAGGACCTAGTGGAATGACCGCATTCCATCTTGTCGGTAAACATTGTCAAGTAACAAACAAAGCGCATCCAGATTACGATAACTTCAATGTCTTCTCTGATTGGCTATTTGGAGTTTGTAAAGATAACAACATAGATCCCCAAATTGAAACTGTTAGAGACAGATTTGGATTTACTGGGCTTCATTATGCTGCTTGTCAGGGAAATGCATTTGTAATCAAGCATATCCACCAAAAGAATAAACTTTATTCAATATTAGATGAAATTGATATGCAGAAAAATACTGCATTACTTATTGCTATTCAAAAAGGCCATATTGAAGTTGTCAGAGTTCTGTTGCAGTTTGGAGCAAAAAGAAATATAGATAATTCTAAAGGCAGAGATTGTATTCATTTGGCAGCTTTCCATGGACATTTACAACTTCTAAAAGAATTGATAGATGATCTAGGGAGTGAAGCCCCAAAGGAAAATGATTCAAAGAAAAGACTTTCCAAGAAATTAGCTTTGGATCTGAAGATATTAAAAAAAGATGATCAAAACAATAACATTCTCCACTTAGCAGTGAATTCCAAATCACTTGCAACAGTGAATTACATTATCAGAGAAATGAAATTGGGAAAACAACTTAACAAACCCAACAAATGGGGTGAGTTTCCTATACATAGAGCAGCAAAGGCAAATCTTATTTCAATAGTTGATGCTTTAATAAGGGACCAACCAGATATTATTGATGCAACTAATAAGCAGAAGAAAACAGCATTACATCTAGCATCAGAAAATGGATTTGATAACTTGGTTGAATTACTTTTAAGACATGGAGCAGACACTACTATTGAAGATCATAATCAAGGAACTGCTGTTGTGAGTGCAGCTGGGTTAGGCAATGATACAACTCTGAGTTTACTTTTAAAGAGCCAAATTAAGGAAAAGATCGATGCAATCACTCAAGATGACAGAAAACTTCTAACTAAACGTACCATTCTTTTCCGAAATATTGGTGCTTCAGATCTTCCTCAACCAGTACACCCTCCTGCTGAAAATGAAAGTTTAAAAATGTTTAAACCAAATGATCACAATAGACTTATGAAGATAGCAATTGAGAATAACAACCCAGAACAGCTAAAAGAAATTCTGTTCTTTATGGATTCTGGTGATTTATTTGATGTAAAGAACTTTAGCAATGAGTTGCCAATTCATACAGCTGCTCACAAAGGTAACATTGCATGTCTCCAAATTTTGCTGGATTCTAATTTGGTTGATGAAACAGTTGTACTTGCCAAAACTTTAAATGGTAGAACTGCTTGTCATTTGGCAGCAGAAAAAGGTTTTGATGGTATAATAAAAATGATCATCGAACGCTATCCAGAAGCAGTTTATGAGGTTGATGATACAAACAACACTCCTCTTCATATTGCTGCTCTACATAAACATCATAAATGCTTAAAAATTTTGCTAAAGGAAGGTACTCAACTAGAGCATGAAAATTACCACCGATGTAATGTATTTGATTGTGTTGTTATATCTGGCTCTGTTGAAAGTCTTGATTTGCTTATCAGACATGGCAGTCTTGATCTAGCATACTACAGAGAAAAAATATCTTATCAGAAAAACAATCCTCTTCATTTAGCTGCTAAATGGGGTAAAAAAGATATACTCATCAAGCTTCTGCATTATGGGTTAGATATTTCAATTGTAGATAAGGAAGGATTAACTGTCTTGCAGGAAGCAATCAAATATAAGAAAGGACAAGTAATCGAAAGCATTATAGATTGCAAGTACTGGAAAGAATCATTTGGAAATAATAGTAAAACCAAAACCAAAGTCATGAAAGACCTCATTGAACATTATCCTAACATTGCTGAAAAGGTAATGGATAAGTGTGTTAAGGAAGTTAAACATAGATATGACAATCTAGGAGATGAATACAAAGAATTACATTTCAATGTTCAGTTTTTGGAAGATGTTAACAGTAAGTCAAAATCTACCTCTGACCATCCCTTATGCACCATTGTAAAAAAGAGACAGGCAAACCTTCTCAAGCATCCACTATGTCTTGCTTGGGTTAAAGATCAGTGGAATTCACAGGCAAGATATGTTTTCTTCATAGAAACAATCACATATTTTCTGTATCTAGTGAGTTTAACTTACTACTGCTCTGTGAGTCTTGACAGAGAATCACTTTCCATTGCTACAAATTCATCTTTCAAAAAATTTAATGCAACCGAAATAGAAGATAAGTTAGATCAGCGAAATACAAGACCAGAGGTACAACAAGCTTTGGCATTTGTGATTGTAACCACTTGCATAAACATGTTCTATGAAGTTATGCAGGTTAACAGTATTGGAATATCCTACTTTAAACGTGTGACCAATATCATAGATTTGTTTCTGTATTTTGGAACAATCATCTTGCTTTGGTCCCCATCTATAGAGATGAGTTTGGCCCATTGTTACTCAAGACTGTGTTGGAGATGGCCCTTCAGTGCAGTTCTTCAAGTTACAGGGTGGCTCAATTTTCTCAGATATTTGACCTACTTCTCTTTCTTTGGAATTTTTCTCAGCATGTTCTCAAATATACTGCTGACTGTGTCCAAGTTGTCATTCATATTGGCAATCTTCATACTAGCCTTCTCATTTGGCTTCCATGCTACCCTCATGAACCAAGATGGGTTTTCTGTCTATGGATGGGCTTACTTAAAAACATTAATCATGTCAACTGGTGAATTTGAGTATGAATCAATCTTTCATGATTCAGACTCTGTTGTCCCATTTCCATTCATAACAATAACACTCTTCATTGGATTGATTGTTGTCATGACATTTGTTCTGCTGAACATGCTGATTGGTATAGCTGTGGATAACATCAGCAAGATTCAAGAAGATGCTGAAATTGAGAAAGTCTCTTCAATGATTGATCTCGTGTTTGAGATGAGAAAACCTTGGTTTAGGTCTATGGGTAAGATAGGCAAGAAGTTGGCCAATACACTCTTTCCAAATTATTTTGCAACAGAAGTTAAGCACTACGATGGTATCATCAGCATTGTTTGTCATGAGAAAAGCCCACTTGGAGATCTGTTAACAATGAAGCATTTCTTGAGCTGTCAGAACATCTGGGATCTATACAAAGAGAGGAAATTCAATAAGCATAACCAGTCTGAACTCAAAACACTGCTTAACAAAGTTGATGAATTGAATGTAAAAGCTGAAAAGATTGGTTCAAAAGTTGAGACGCTGTTTGATGAGTTGCAAAGTATGGAGAACTTGAGAAAACTGACAAATTAATAAATCTTGTGGATTCATAGTCAGCCATTCCCTTGGCTTAAAAAAAGATAATGAATATCAATAATTAACAATTTTAATTTTAATACTATTGGATTTTAAAAAGAAATTTTATATTAAAAAAATAAGTTATTTTGCCCTAGAAAGTAGACCTAAAACGAGTTATGTATATTTTGATCTTAGTTTAAAAGCCCTTCTGATGTTAGAATAATAAGCTTTTTAAAACATGATGTTAATGAGGGAGGAGAGTAGAATATAAAATACACTGGTACCCATAGTCTTTGCTAGTTTCCAACGTTTTCTTTTTCACAAGCATAAAAACTTAGTGTGATTATATTAAATTATGATTGGTTGGTTCCAAATTAGTAGCATCCACACTTTCAACTAATGATTATATCTGCAGAATGGTAATTTTTGTTTATCATCATTGGGGATGCACATTAATTTATTGTCAATTGTCTTATCCCTTCAGATCCCTGGGGGCATGTGGTCTTTGAAGTTTGGAAAATTATACCTGTTAATATAGTTTAGCTTATTTTATTTGATGCTTATACAATGCTTAAATTTCTTTCTTTCTTTAACTATGCTATTCATTAAAAGCGAAGCTTTTCTATAATTAGGGTCGGTCCGTACGTCCGTAACGGATAGCTTTTTTTGTTAATTTAGGCATGTTAGAATTGTCCTATTGATTTCAAATTTTGCATGGTGATTCCTGAAGTAGTTAAGTACGATTTAGAAAGCGTAGCAACTCTATAATCAGTACCAGAATGTCTGTACGTCCATTTTAAACATGTTGAATTTTTTACTTTTTTAACAACAATTTTTTATGTGATCTAATAATCCGTGCCTATAAACATTATTCTGTATCAAGCAGTTTTTCAACAAATTTACTTACAATTTTGCTTCGACTCTTATTCATCTATATTCTGATTATTCAGTTCTGACACTATACAAGTGTTAATGCCGTTTGTCCTACCGTTTCAGTGCTTCGCTTTTATGGATGTTGTCACCCTTGTTTATATTTGTATTCTGTTTCGAGGTTAAGGACAGGGATCTTAAGGGATAAGACACTAGACAATTGATCTTGGGTACATCTTAATAATGATTAACAAAAAATGACGGCACACAATACAAATGACTAATGATAGACCAGTATACAGTTTACCATTGGTTAATTACAATGTATAATGTCCTATCAAAGGTCATTTGTATTGTATGACTTCATTTTTTAGTAGGCATTATAAGATGCTTCCTCAGAATCTCAGAAACTTCTTCAGAAACCTCTTCCGACCTCCTTTATTACAATATGGCTTAAAACCATTTCTAAGACTTGTAGGGTGAAAGGTCAGACCGTTTAGGAAATCTTACTGCTTTTTGCTGGTTTATAAAATTGGCCATATTTTTATTTTTATTAAACAAAACGCTTAATTCTGTAAAATTTCTTACACATTCCTATATATATATATCTATGTAAGGCTAAGGAAACTTAAAAGTGTATAGGATTTGTCCCATTTTCATTATTTAGTAAAAAAAATTAAATTTAGAAATACCTAATTTTATGCATTTTTATTCTATTCATCTCATTTCTCTATTTTTATCCATCGCCCCATCATGTTTTCCCATATCATGTAAAATAGATATATGTTATTAAACAACTATTTCTTTATAAGATTGTTTAATGCCCATTTTAGAAATAAATTATAGGTTTTTTACGAAACAAAGTAACAAAGTTATTGATACATTTTGAAAAGCGAGGCTTTTCTATAATTAGGGTAGGTCCGTCCGTACGTCCGTCCGTGATAGATAGATTTTATTCGTTAATTTAGGCATGTTAGAATAGTCCAAACGATTTCAAACTTTGCATGATGATTCCTGTAGTAGTTAGGTACGATTTAGAAATCGTATCAACTCTATAATCATTACCATAATGTCCGTATGTCCATTTTAAACATGTTGATTTTTCTACTTTTTTAACAACAAATTTTTATGAGATCTAATTATCCGATTGATCTGATTTTTGGTATATTGATTCCTGGGACAACAAAG